>CAOLHI010005018.1:0-88225 GCA_948474755.1 Ctenosaura bakeri | reverse complement strand
CTATTCCCCTCAGAAGGCATATATACACACACAAATGGGCCATCAACAACATTGTCACCTTGAGGAGACTACATGTTCTCTGGATGAGGTTCGAGATGCAAAAAAGGTCCATCTGCATGATTTGGCCATTTGTCCTTTTCTTACCCCGCCTTCCCGAGGCATACTTTACACTATAATTGAGTCCCCTTTTGGGGCTGTTTTTGGAGAACTCCCACTCTTGACTAGCCCCTCCAGCATTCTGCTAGTTGAGAGCTCTGCTCAGCATTCTTTCTTTTTCCTTCACCTTTTTTCTTCCTGAGCCATGGTCTACAGGATCAGGTGCAGTATAAACCACTCTCTTCCCCTCTGCTTTTCCCAATCTTCATATCTTTCCAACTCATTAGTCCTTGTGTGCTTGTGTGAGTGACCGCTTCGCTATGTGTGTGGATAATTTGCCAAACCTGCTAAATAAACTATTGGTAGTTGAACATTTGGCCTGGCTCTCGTGTGGTCTGACTCCATAAACATAGGGTTCAAGATCTCACTGTATTGCCCTGCTCCCCACTTTGCTAAGTTGTGCTCCGCTAATTTCCTCAACCTTTGTATATTTGGAGCAGTGGTTCTCAACCTGTGGGTCACGACCCCTTTGGGGGTCGAATGACTCTTTCACAGGGGTCGCCTAAGACCATTGGAAAATACGTATTTCCGATGGTCTTAGGTTCCATTCCCTCCTCAGTGATGGTGCGCAAGTGCGAGCCACGCGCTCACGTCCTCCTGCCCCCTTTGGCGGAAGCATGTGTGGTTGCACGTGCTCCCACCAAAGGGGGCAGGAGGACGTGAGCGCGTGGCTCGTGCTTGTGCACTACCACTCCTGGGCCTTTTCCGCACGTTACCTTATCGGTGAGGTGGGGGGTGCCGTTTGCGCAAGCAGGTTCTTGCATGAGGCGCTCTCTTTACTGCTCCTTTGTCCCACAGCTGGCTTCCTGGTCGTGTGACCACCCCACCCCTTCTTTCTGCAGTGCAGCCTGGGAGCTGTAGGCTGCACTGGGGGAGGAAGGGGCAGGGCGGTCGCGCAACCAGGAAGCCAGCTGCGGGATGAAGGAGCAGCGAAGAGAGCACCTCATGCAAGAACCTGCTTGCGCGAACGGCACCCCCCACCTCCGTGATAAGGTAACGTGCGGAAAAGGCCCCGGAGTGGTGGTGCGCAAGCACGAGCCACGCGCTCGCATCCTCCTGCCCCCTATTCAGAAGGGACTGAAATCGCTCCCCTTCTCTGCTACCAGGAGAACCTCTCATCTGACGGGCCAGCTTGGGGGGCAGCAGCAGCATGGAGGGCAGGCCCCCTCCTCGCCATGGCCCCTGCCCCACTCGCCATGGAGGGAGGTGCTGTGGAAGGGCCGGGGGGGCACAAGGCGGTGCTTTTCCAGGGGGGTGAGCTGCGCCAGGCACAAAAGACAAAGGCGCTGGGATTCCTCCCCCCCAGCCAGGGTTGACACTCTGGAAACTTTTCCCACACTGCCTCCCCAGCAGAAACGAGAGCAAAGCCGAAGCAGAGCCCAGGGTGGGGTTCTCGGAGTTTTTCCTGGGGGAGACGCACGGCTCCTCTTTCCCTCCCTGCCTGCCCTACCCTGTTCCTGGCCGGTGAGGCGGCCTTTGCCGGGGCGGGGGGAGGCATTGTAAATAATAAATAAATAATTTTATGGTTGGGGGTCACCACAATATGAGGAACTGTATTAAAGGGTTGCGGCATTAGGAAGGTTGAGAACCACTGATCTGGAGCAAATCAAGGTGTCCCCTAGGAACCCCCAGGAGTCAGGGTAACTTGACCAGTCTTGTTAGTGTCTCCGTTACATCATTGATTTTGGCCCCAGGGAGACAGCACACCTTGCGACTGATCCTGTCCGGGTTGCAAATTGTCTCAGCAAGGAATCATAGAATCATAGAATCATAGAGTTGGAAGAGACCCCAGGGGCCATCGAATCCAACTCCCTGCTATGCAGGAACACCCATCAAAGCATTCCCAACATATGGCCATCCAGCCTCTGCTTAAAAACCTCCAAAGAAGGAGACTCAACCACACTCCAAGGCAGCATATTCCACTGCCAGACAGCTCTGACCGTCAGGAAGTTCTTCCTGAGGTTCAAGTGGAATCTCTTTTCCTGCAGCTTGAATCCATTGCTCCTTGTCCTAGTCTCTGGAGTGGTAGAGAACAAGCCTGCTCCCTCCTCAACATGACATCCCTTCAAATATTTAAACATGGCTATCAAGTCCCCTCTTAACCTTCTCTTCTGCAGACTAAACATACCCAGCTCCCTAAGCCATTTTTCATAGGGCGTGGCTTCCAGACCCTTCACCATTTTGGTCGCCCTCCTCTGGACACATTCCAGCTGTCGACATCCTTCTTGAATTGAGGTGCCCAGAACTGGACACAGTATTCCAAATGAGGCCTATGCAATGCCAATAGAGTGGTACCATCACCTCCCTCTATCTAGACACCATACTCCTATTGATGCAAGCAAGAATTGCGCTGGCTTTCTTGGCTGCTGCGTCACACTGTTGACTCATGTTCACCTTGTGATCTACCAAGACTCGTAGATCCTTTTCACACGTATTGCTATCCAGCCACACATCCCCCATCCTATACTTGTGACTTTCATTTTTTCTGCCCAAGTGCAGGACCCTACATTTCTCTCTGTTGAAATTCATTTTGTTAGCTTTGGCCCAGCTCTCCAATCTGTCAAGGTCGTATTGAAATTTGATCTTGTCCTCTGGTGTGTTAGCAACCCCTCCCACTTTGGTATCATATGCAAATTTGATCAGCATGCCCTCCTCCACTCTTTCATCCAAATCATTGATGAAGATGTTGAATAGCACTGGGCCCAGGACAGAACCCTGAGGCACCCCACTAGTCACTTCTCTCCAGGATGAAAAGCAGAAAAGGAGTCCCCAACCACCAGAACTCGTCTCCTATGAGGTTTGTCCAGGGTTACTTGACAAGTAGATTCTTCCACAGCCACCTGGACATTCTGTTCAGGCAGAGACTGTTGGTCCTGCTGCTGTTGGATTTCATCTTGCTGGTGTTGGAGTTCCTGTTGCTGACATTCAATGTCCTCTTGGTGACATTCCATTACTACCTCCTGCTGTTCCATTACCTCTTCCTGGTGTTCCACTTCATCATTGACAAGGTTGAGAACTTGGAAGCAATTCTGTAGCTTGAGAGTCTCTGTTTGGTACCTGGCCCTTCTACTCCTCCATGTCACATTCCTCCAAGTGTTCATCTCCTGCTTTCATGAACCAACTTCCCCGTTTGCTAGCTCCTTGGTGTATTCCGTCTTCAAGAATGTACTCTCTACCCTATCCAAGAACTCCTCACCCTCCCTAATAAGGCAAAGATTAGAAACTAGGGCCTCCAGCTGGCAAACCTTCTCCTCCAAGAGGGCCACCAGCTTGCATTTTCTGCAGGTGTACCCAGCGACATCTTGGGGCAAGAAAAGAAACATGTCACAGGTGTTGCAGGTTACTGCAGCAGCTCCCTCACCCTCCATACTTGATAATCTGGACAGTCAAATTAGAAAAAAGTAAAAGTGGGCTTGGTCTTCAAACTCCCCTGGTAAAACCTACGTCAGCACCCCTGTTTGCCAAGCTCTTATTGTCAAACTATCAGGACTAAGAGTGCAATTCTATAGGGGTTCTAGTTACTCCCCCAAGCTGCCCAACCAACCTGGATGTTGTGGTCAGGCAGACTGCCTTACAAGGTGTTCAACCCAAGAAGCAATGAACTCTTGCTAAACCTGTAAAGCCAAACTGTGTGTGCCATGTATGTGTGTGTGTGTGTGTGTGTATGCTATCTCAAGCAGAATGAAAGCAATAGACAGTTCCCTAAGAGGCATCCAGCTCTCAGAAAGTGGCCATCAGAAGACTGTGTATCTGCACCTTCAAATCACCTGTTGCTTTGTGGTGACCCCAAGAGTTTCATAGAGTTTCCTTAGGCAATGAATATTCAGAGGTGGTTTTGCCAGTTCCTTCTTCTGAAATACAGCTTACAGCACCTGGTATTTTTTAGTGGTCTCCCATTTAAGTACTAACAAGGGCTGAGTCTGCTTAAGTTCCAAGATCAGATGGGATCTAGTGCTTTTAAGACATTTAGGTCCCTCTATCAGCAGAGTATTTCTCTCTTTTCATTACTGCCCACTGATGGTTGCTCAACAGCTGTAAGAACTATGTTCAAATAAGTACGGTAATCATCCATTGATCTTTTGAGTGCATCAGCTCTCAGGTTTGTGAATGTTCATTTATTCACTTCCTCAGTGATTGCTGTAGGCTTTTAATGAGCTCAATCTAACCCTCCTTATCTTTTTTCAGCACCATCCAATATCAAGTGGGTTTGCAAGATGTTCCCAATTGACATGCAATGTCCTTTAGTTAGGAACACAACACCTCCGCAAAATAAGCACAACAGTTTTGGTAGCAGTTGTCTAGTTATCAACATTTGCTCCAGCTCCCTTCAGTACCTTCTATATAAAGAAAAAAGTAGTTTAATTGAACTGGATATTTGCATCAAAGAACACCATGCAGTACAGAGGGACTGCTTTCCTTTTCCTCCTGGGACTGTTCTTGGCACCTTGGTCAGAGCTGAGAGATTCCCCTGCCTCCTGGAAGGCTGTAGGTGAGAGATCCAGTCATCCTTTCAAATCCCCAAAGATGCCAACAACCAGGGTGAAAGTAACTACTTGCCTGTGAGTAGGAGATGGGCAAGAATAATCTCAGAGTTGTTTTTTGATAAAACATCACAAAAGTTTGCAAGTTTCACCATCAGTTTTGTGGAAAGAATCTGAACTTATTTTTGGGAGGGAGGGAGAGGATGGTGAGAAGAAGAAAAAAGGAAAAAGAAGGTGTAAGATTTGTCCAGCTCTACCTGATGTGACCGGTAGGCATCTCCTCCAAAAGCATCTTACCTAGTCAGTTGTTTTGGGCTGTTCTGTTTGAAAACCACTTTTCCTGCGCTGGCAAAGGTAGCAGAATGGCAATGCTCTCTTTTGTACCATCACCGTATTTGTGCTTCAGTGGCATTAGTTCCCATATTTGCTTTATCACATATGAAATAAGACACTACCATTTACATCACCATGTCTGTTCCATCTTGTGCTCCATGATTGTTTTTTTTCAAACAAACAGACAGACAAAAAAACAAACGAGTTGTAAGTGTACAAGAAACAACCTGAAGCAACTGACTCATATGGTAAGTGTCAAAACTATAGCAGGAAAGACAGAGGTCAATAGTGAATTATTTCAAGTGGGAAAACAATGTAAGTTTCCAAGTGACCTAAAACGATACAACATCCTATAGCATCAGGAGAACTATGACATTATGCAATAAGCTCTAGGCAAAAATGGGGATAATGCAGTGCAATTGTGGTATAAAAATGTTGTGTGGTAGACTCCGAAGTTACTTGTGTACATTCTTTCAACCATTCAGGCCATAATGTGAAAGCAAGCACTAACATGAATAGAGGGACGGAGGTAGAGAAAATAAAGGCATTTGGTTTAGCCTGCCTGTTTGACACCCGCTGCTTAAGTTATGAATGAGTATACAAACTCTCTCTCTTTAATCATGAAATCCTGGCCTAAACTTTGTCATGACTGTTAATGTCTTCTGCAGTTGAATACCAGCTCAGTATCTATGTCTGGTTTTAAAGGATAGATGGAAATACAAATAAAGAGTTCAATATTTTTTTAAGTAACTTGGAGAATCCTCCAGCTAACATGCCCCAGCATCCATGTTTGCTGGCAGATTCTGAGGAGTTAGAGTCCAAAAAAGCAAGTTCAAACTCTGTGCAAATATAACTTTGGTGTAACATTTGCCTTTGAGACTCAAATATTGTTGACACACACATTTAAGACACCACTCTACACTTTAGTTTCAAACTCTAGTTTGTAATTTGCCCAAGGGACAGAGGCAAAAAAATGGCGTCTCTCCCTTGAGCACTGAGAGATCACAGTAGAACAGGCTTTGTAAGTGTAAGTGCACGAGGAACAACCGGAAGCAAATAATTAATATGATAAGTGCCAACAACTGGTGCCACTGTTAATGCAACTATTCATTGAGAAGTGAGGCCTCTTGCTTATTTTGAATGAGTGGTAAGGAGAATGACAGAGTTTCACAAAGAACACTTGCAAGCACCAAGAGCTAAGTGATCTCAAATCCTTTATAAACATGTTCAGAAATTTACTTGGCTAAAAAAATTGGCCTGTATCCTGTTGGTTAGTCCCATTTGGAGTACATCCTTTGAACCACCAGTTGAATGGTAAGTCCACGCATGTGTTGAGTTCACTTACTCCCTGGGTCTACTCTAGCAGGGACTAAATAAAAATTAGGCTAATATGAGCAGTAAATTAGATGGGCATGAGTCCAGTTTTCTGTTTGGATGACTGATGGAGGACTGTCTTCCATCCAAAGATATCTCCTGTTTGAAGGGCTATTGAGTCCTTGATTAAGAAAAAAAAGATGGAAAAGGAAGAATCTTGACATTTCCATCAAACAATTAATACCTATACATAAGACTCAGAAAGTGCACAGATCACCTGGTCACAGTCTTCCCTACTATGAAGAGATGCTTTGCATTTGTATTTAACTAGCAATTATGATTTCTAAATTTGCATCTGTGCTTATATAACAGCACATATACATCTCTTTTCTCCCATTTATCCTCCTCTTCCTCCTTTTTCTTTTTTTTAGTTGTTGTTATTTGCCTTTCCCCTCACCTTTGGCTAAGCATATTCAAAGACATAGCTGTATAAATCTCTATCAGTATATGAAGAGTACCTTTGAGACTGAGAGAAAGAAGTTTGTAGCATAAGCTTTTGTAGATAGTCTACTTCCTTTGATGCATGGAGTGAAGCACCTGCAGATAGACATTAATACCAATGGATGGGCAGTGTGTTTGTGAGTAGTAATAGAAATGTAGAATGTGTGTATGCAGTTGGGGTGACAGGTTCAGTCTCAACAATGGTCATAAAGCACAGTTAGGGGACAAAGGTGGGAGACAAGGTTCACATAAAGCCAAAATGAGTAGGTAGGCATAGGAATAATCGAGTAAGTTCTTGAAGTGTTGAAATGGGCTTGGGTCCAGAAAAGAGATGTAATAAAGTGGGCATGAGAAGCAGCATGTGGCTGGGATATCAACAAATGATACAATATGTGTAGTATGTCAGCAAACAATTGTTTCTGTTCCAACCACTGTCAATGCACTGGAGTTTGTGGTTATACCATAGTTATAGGCCTTTTCCGCACTTTGATTTAGCGATGGGGCAGAGCGTCCTCCGGTGAGGACGTTTGCACTTAGGGGCGGACTGGGTCCAGACTACTTTATGTATGTCCGGACTTCAGCCCGCTCCAGAATGACCAGAACTGGTGGTTCGCTGTGCTATTGAGAGACCGCTTAAAAGAGGTCTTTCAATAGCACAGCGCACCCCAGTCCGTCACTGCGCTAATGTGTAGATTTGCAGGCTCGCACCAGCACGAGGCTGAAAATCTTCCGGGAGCGGGCTTTAGGCTGGCGAGCTTCTCCGGTTGGTGAGAGCCTCCACCAACCGGAAAGCACCATTTTCGTCCCCGGAGAAGTGTGTAGCGCGGGCACGCACTACTCCGGATCAGGGTGGATCGTCGGAGGGAGCGTGCCAGCCCGGTAAGTAACAGAATGCCCCATTTTCCCCCAAAGTGCGAAAAAAACCAGTGTTATAGCTATGATAGTTATATCATAGTTTAGCTGTTACTTTTTCCAATTATCCTTTAGATGTTTTCTGTTCAAGGACTGCTATTTAGAGGTCTGAAATGAAGTGTCCAGGAATATTGAAGTGTTTTGCAGCTGGTTTCTATTTATTCCCATTTCTAAAATTCAGTTTATGTCCTTTTATTATCTGGAATAAAGTCTGGTCTGTCAGTCTAATGTGGAGTGTTGAGGGACCTTCTAGACAAAGTATAAGATGCCAGACTGAAGAAGTATGTACAGACATAATGTAGTGGCAAAGCAATGCACATATTCTATAAACAGGAAGGGCTAAAAAGAAAATGTTTTCCACATCTTGAGATTATATTTATTATAAGCAATGTTTTTCTTTCCTTTTCACTCTCCACCCCACTCCCTAGATGCTCTGCCTAAATTATGCAGTCTCCCTAAAGAACTAGGTAATTGTTTAGCCTACCTACCAAGATATTACTATAACCGTCGCACACTAAAATGTGAGGAATTCATTTATGGTGGTTGTGGAGGAAATCAGAATAGATTCAGGAGTATTGATGACTGCCTTCAAAAATGTAAACCTTAACAGGTAAGCAGAAATAGCTATTTCATTCCAATGGAGTAAATGAATAAATGATCTGTAATGCTAGATTTTTGATCACACAAAATGAAAATGGCTCTTAACTTTCACTGTGCTGCGGTTAGGGTTGCCAGATCTCAGGGTGTGCTCTTCTTCACAGTAGTTAAGATGTAACTAAGGCCATTTCCGCACTACATTGTTGCAGTGCTATAGTTCCACTTTCAACATCCTATGGAATCCTGATGTGTGCAGTTTAGGGACAGGCATTTAGAATTCTCAGCCAGAGAGTACTTTGGCCTCAGTAAACTACAAAGCTCAGAATTCCACAGGATGTTGAAAGTTGAAAAGTAGCACTATAACAGTGTACTGAGGAAATGGCTTTTGTCATACTATGGTTGTTAAGTTAACAACAAGTTAACTTCACCAGATCCTACAAAATTTCATGGAAGAAAACTGGAAAGGAAGCTTGCCAAGCAACATCAGAATGTGGTTAAGTTGGCAAAAGTTATTAAAGTTATTATTAAAGTTATTATTGACGAAGAACAAAGAAACTAGGAGAGGCTGCAGCAGTTTGTCTTTGCCTGAACCACTCTTTTCCTGCTGAATTGATCAAGTGTAAACTATTTTTGCACTTTGATCTCAGTTTGTGAAGTGTGGACAAATGGAGAAAGTAAGTTTATGGAGCTTATGAAGTGCAAACTACTTTTGCTTTTGAACTAGGTTTGCAGAAATTGGAATTAACTGAAGGAGAAGGGGGAGGAAAAAGAAACTGGGGCATTTGAAAAGCAGTTGAAAAACTGGGATGGCAGAGGATTAACTGGGACTGCCCCTGCCAATTTGGGACAATTGGAGGGTAATGCTCTTGTGACAATCCACCTGTTATAACTTTGTGAAGCATTTTAGGCATGGGCCAGAATTCATCTGGGGTAGCAGATTGGCCAATCTGCTCCTCAGAAGGTGGGGCTCTATGGGGCCCTGGGTGCTGGGGTCCTTTACATGCCCAGCTCAGGGTTTAGTGTGCCTGGTTGATCCCCTGGTGCTGAGAGGAGTCACACAATAATTCTTACAGTGGTGGAAGCTTACCCCACCTCTCCATTTGGTTTCTCAGCAGCTATCTGGGATGGGTGTCAGCCAAAAGGAGGTTTAACTCAGTGCTGCTCAAAAGTGATGGTCCCTGGTTTGCTATTGGTCTGTGAGCCATCGGAAAATGTCCAGGAAAGCAAGAAACAGCAATAGCCAATGAGTACAAATACAATACCTGTTCCTGGCACATCAGATTAGCTGGTCTTAAATGATAAAAGATTTAATATATTTTTTAAAATTATTGTTTGTTATTTATTGTTGTAAACTGATTTCATTGTATAACACCCAGAGATTCTCAGATACTTTTTCTTGTTTTGTGCGTTCAAGTTGTTTCTCACCTATGGTGGTTGCATCATGGGGTTTTCTTGGTAAGATTGGTTCAGAGGGAGTTTGCTTTTGCCTTCCTTTGAGACTGAGAGACTGTGACCTGTCCAAGATCACTCAGAGAGTTTCCGTGGCCAAGCTGGATTTGGATCCTGGTGTCCAGAGTCCTGGTCCAATGCTCAAACTGCTGCACCATTCTGGCTGTCTCCTCAGATACAGGGTGTGATATAAGTAATTTAAATAAGTAAATAAATAAAATTAGATAGTCTTAGAACCATTGAGTTAACTTGCACTATTAAATTGGAAAAGCCTGCCACTCCTTTACTCAATAAAGTTGCAGCCATTTGTAACCCAACTCAATAGTTCTTCCTGTTCCCATCCCATTCAGCACTCATGACCACCAAGGATGACAATGAATCAAAGAAAATCAAAGAAATGGCTCAGCTCATTTCTGACCTCAGATGAACTGGAATTGCTCTCTGCACCTCTCCTCATTGCCAGTTGGCTCCCATGTTGCAGGCTGTGAATTCACTCTCGGTTTTTGTCTGAACATTATTTCCTCCTCTTGGGTGATACTGTTCAGTGCACTGGCAAGAGAAGTTCCTTTAAAGTTGAAACTAAAAACCTGGACCTAAATAAAGCCAGCAGTATGGGAGTCACCAAATATCACGACTCATTTGACAGGCGGGAATCTTTTGCAAGTAGCCAGGTCCCAGAAGGTCAAGTGACATCTTTGCATGGTAATATGAGTTCCCTCCCAGTTTTGGTAAGTCTTATAAGGTACTCAGAGAGAGAAAGAATGTTTCCAAGCCTGGCAACACCTCTATTCATGTGAGCACTTTCAAATGTAATAACACTTGTTTAATTGATTCTTGCTTTTCTTTCTTCAGAGCTACCCTGAGCTGTCCAGAGCAGTTATTTTCAAACAGCATTTTCAGACCTGTTATTCAGCCACCAGGTTTCACTGGACAAAAACAACAGTGTCACTGATGGGATTCTCTGGCTTCATTCTTTTCTGGAGTCTTCTGCATCAAGCTCAATAAACTCTCTTGTTTCTGTGAATTCTTTTACTTCATTTATTTATTTAAATGATTTTAGGCTACACTTCAGCAAAGCTACAGAGGCAAGGAATGCAGATGAGAATATAAGACATCAATATAAAGTATATGAAATCATTTGAGAGGGATAACACAGAGCAGCATGAAAGTGTAAGGGAAATTCAGCATTGTCATGAAGTTGGGACTTTTGAATTAACAAGGGACAATGACGTTATCGGTAGCTGCCTGTAAACTTTCTTGTTCCTTCTGTTGTAATCCTCAGAGTAGCCAAATGTATTTCCAGGGCATGAGATGGATTTTCCCCAGGGTCAATATGTTGTCTTGAGTTATCTTTGTTGTAACACAAAGCTGCTCTACAATGAGCACTCAGCCCCTATTAATTTTGCAAAAGACCTGCTCATTGCAGGGCTGAAAACTGGTAGAATTGGTTTGCTGATATGGATCAGAAAAGCCGTCAATATTTCTGGACCCTCCTTGTTGATGTATTGTTATAATGAGCACCTGCAATTCAAAATTTACCACTATACCACAAGCTGCAAATCACTTGTATTCTCCATGGTAGAGAAAGAGTATAAAAAGATCAGTACAACATTTTGTCAAAAAGAAAAGACAACTCCTTCTGAATAATTCATGTTCATGTTAAGTCTGGTGCCAAAATACCATTAAGATTATTGCCAATAAGTCACCGCAGCACCTTTCACAGCACATAGTTATAATACTATGATTCCATTCTAACTACCACAGCTGGATTCTATGGAATCTTGAGGTTTGTAGTTTGGGAGGGACTACATTTCTCTGACTGAGAAGTCTACATGTCCCTGCCTAAACTGCAAATCCCAGGATTTCATAGGATGTTACTATGACAATTAAAGTGTCATCATAGTGTTATAACTGTGCAGTGTCAAAAGGCCTCATATGGAGGACATTTCATAAGCTAAGTGTCCCAAACTAAGTGTCCCAAATATTGACAGCTATGGCATGTATCAGAGAGAAGTCCAGTGGTAGCTCTATTCTGGCTCAATGTGTTGGAAGGACAAATGCACACCATCCATTGTTCAGTGCTGGAAAGATCTTATTGCCTTATTTACATGCAGTGGTTAGAAATCCTGACTAAGGAGCAAAGACAACAAAAGCTCAGAGGAACAGTCCAAAAGCTTTATTATTGGAACTCAATTCTAGGGTAGGAAAGTAACTAAGGGTGCTAAGCTAATGTAGCTTCATTCTAATGAAGAGCTGAAAGAAAAACTGGCAGGAAGAGAAGAGGTAGAAAAACATCTGTACATGTAACAGTTCATAGGACAAAGTCAGGATAGGTAAATTGGAGCAGATGAGACTTCAGATCACTCAGTATCTGATCTTATTACTCTCTGAGGCATTCCTGATTGTTCAGTACTGGGTGTTATTACATTTCTAACAAGAAAAAGGTATTTTCTCAAAGTGTTTTGCAACTTTTTTTTAGATTTTAAAGGAAGGAAAAGCAGAGGGAAGAGAAAGAAATTGTGGGGTGAGAAAAGGGGAGTAAATGTGTGCTAGAAGTTGGTGTACACATTCATGCATAAATAAGGCAATAAGATCTTCCCAGCACTGAACAATGGATGGTGTGCATTTGTCCTTCCAACACATTGAGCCAGAAAAGAGCTACCATTGGACTTCTCTCTGATACATGCCATAGCTGTCAATATTTAGTTGAAATGACACATTTGTGTGGGTAGGGGCAATGGGGCTTCAGAATAAGACAACACACCAAATTTTGGGGGGATAAAGGCCACAACTTTATTGGCTACAGCATATAATAGGTTGGCCAAAACATGGGTCTGGATCCTTGCATCTCTCAGCCCGCTGCTGACCGATGTACCCAAGCTTCCGACCCAGTGCCAGAATCACTACTGGCCACCAGGGGATCCCATCGCCGGAACCCCCTGTCACCAAGAGGTGCAAGCAAGGCATGTCCCCCCAAGCTGGATATGCTCACCGCTGCCTTGCCCCCCCTTCCAAACTGCAAGGGGCCAATGAACCTTGCCCAAAGACCCTTGGCCCTGACCCACCTGGATCCAAGACCCATGTGACTGCCAAGAAGGTGGGCCCGCCCCACCTATCACCAACCCCACAGCTGCAGCTAATAAAGAGATGTGTTGGCCCAGAGCAGCCCCCCACCACCATCAGCCAGCCCAGGCCAGGAAGAAGGCCAGCATGGGTGAGCTCACAGTTTTAATTCAGACCTGATGTAATCTGCAAAGGCCCTGGATCTCCATCTCTCCACCCTCATTATGTCCCCATCAGACAGACCCCATTCTGAAGCCGCGGTAGCGGCTCTGATTCGAAAATAGTGACTCCCAAACTGTGCAGGAGGTAGCCTGAGGCGGTCCAGGGCTGCCTGTAGGATGGCCACAAACTGGAACCTGGACAAAGTGGTATGATCCTAGTGGATGAACAGGGGGCCTGGTACCTTGGGTCTTGCCCACAGGCAAGGCCCATTCCCACGCCATGCATGGAGTCACATCGTGGTTCCCCACTCCAGCTGGTCATTCTTCCAGTTTGTGTTCTGCCACAATACCAAATGAAACTATTGATTTCAGCTAACTTAGCCATATATGTCATTGTCAAATTAACATTTTGTCCACATTCATAAATTACATGGTGCACGCATGTGTTGTCTTTATGAAGGGCCCACATTCCAAAATATGGGATTTTGAGGCTTCTTGTCCAGCCTGTTTAAAAGGAAGGATCTTTCCAACCCTCAGAAAAAGGATATCCTTCATCATAAGGAAATCTGTCAGTCCTTTAAAGGAGAAGCTTTACAGCCCCCCCCCCACACACAAAGGTCATTCTTTATAACAGGGAACACTTGGCAATCTACCTTACGGCCATCAGAACATCTCTTTTTACTTCCCAAGGCTGCTAAAATGGCAGATCACTTAATATGCTGGATTTGAAATGGACCTAATGCCCATCTTGTGAAGCAATAGCCCCAGTATTTGTGAGAATTATCTATTACTATAGGTGTGACAAGGCCTGTTTTTCCTCCTGGTAGCTTCCCCCTCAGTCTGCTAGAATGCCTTGTCATTTTATACAGCTTTTCCTTTCCCCTTAAAACACTACCTTTGTGTAAAAAGGGTAAAGCCTTTCCATTGTTATTTAGATCCCCTTAAACGATCTATGGTAGTGTGGTTCTGTTTAGTTATAACTACTGAAAATCATTCCGTTGAGTCAAAATGTCTAAAAATATACTATAATCTTTATTAAAATATCAAACAGAATAAAGTATTGGTTTTCATATGTAAGTTCAAGCTCAACCAGATCTTCAGAAAGCGTTCTTATATCTTCACATCAGCATAAAGGCACAGGTCTCTCACACACTCACACCCCTCTGGCTACCCTTTTGCCAAAGGCTCTATTCCCAAATCTAGGTCACCCTCTCTCTGATGAGATTCAGAAGTGAGCCGATTTCTCGTCTGCCCTTCTCTCTGGGCTTTCTCTTAGAAAACACACGCCTCTCATCCAACGCCTTGGATTGACTGAGAAACTCTCTGGACTGACTTTTAGCCCTTTCTCCTTGAAGTCCAACCAAGTCCAACCTGGAAGTCCGACTCCAACCAATTTAGTGTGCCTGCAATTTATACATTTTTCCTCTCAGGCCTCCAACCCCTCTTTCACACTAATGGGCTGGATTTGTCTCTGGAGTGGCCATTCTGGTTGCTGAGTGGCTTCTCTGACACCCAGGATACTACTCCCCCAACTCTGTCACAATGGGTTTTCCACCAAATCTCTCTCGATCATTTCCTCTTTTGGCCTCTGTGGGATTGCTTTGAAATAGGGCTCTAAGCTTTCCCCAATTTGCACAGAATGTCCTTTGTCCAAGAACATGGTGCCTCCTCAAGATAAGCACACCTGCTTCACTACTACTATGTGTCTGATTCTGGACACATTGCTTTGGCTGCCTTGTTTAGTCTTTAACGCCTCTTCTGTTTCCTTACAGAACACCAGATAAATACAGTAGCTGCTTAATTTCTCACTGGACACTTGCGTCAAAGGGCACCATGCCGTGCAGAATGGCCGTAATGTTTTTTCTCTTGGGACTCTTCCTTGTACCCTGGCCTGAGTTGCAGAATATGCCTCGCTGGAGGGCTGAAGGTGAGAGTTCTGTTCCAGTCACCACTTCTATTCCTATGGTGATCCCAACAAAAAAGGTTGCAGGTGGCTAGCCATTTGGGAGGACTGAAGATCTCTCCTAGGAAATCAACCAACACTCGGAGAAGGGAGTTGTATTCAACTTTAAGATAGTTTAATGATTATTATTTTTTTAAAAGAACTTTTCAAGCCACGTTGTTAAAGAAACTGCAAAATTTGTTTACAGCCAGATTTCTAAACGGGGCAAAGTGAGCCCTTTGGCTTAAGTTGCCAGTTGGGTTATTTTCTGAATGTTTCTCTGCTTGATTGTAACTGAGTTTCTCCTATGAAACTTGCGGCACTAGGATAAATGTGGATATGAAGAATGTTGTCTTGACTACCAATTTAATCCCTGCCTGTATTTTCAAGGCAGGAGGGAGTGAAAATGCAAAGGATTTGAAAGCTGACAGCTTGGAAAATATATTCAGGATATCTTCCTGTGTTTACAGTTGGAGTCCTACCTCTTTTACAGGGTAGGGGCAGGAAAGATATAAAACACTGTAGTCCATCGTTGTCATCATTAGTATTTTGGCCACTGAGATGATACAATGAAATTTGGAAATATCAAGGAGCTCAACCAGACAGTCATTCTGAATACAACTATCTGCAGAGAAGTGCAGCATTTTGAATTGTAAGAAAAAATGCAGATTCCAAAAGGTGACACTTTCCGTCCAGTTACCAGGATCCAATGGATCTCTGTTCATCTGCAGCCCTTTTCCAGGCATCTGTTTGACTAGAAAAAAGGTACATAAGGTGTGAGATGACATCTCATTATGATGTTTTGCCACTTCCCTTATTAATCTAAGTACATTCAGCCCTCAATTTAAGACTAAGCTAACATAAACATTGCTTTCCTTTCTTGTCTTTCTCCAATCTACATATCCAGGAGCTCTGTCTAATATCTGCAAGCTCCCCAAGCAAGAGGGAATATGCAGTGACAAAATAACAAACTATTACTATGACTTCAATAAAAAGACCTGTGAAGAATTTGTTTACAGTGGCTGTCAAGGGAACTCAAATCGGTTTAAGAGTGCTGAAGAATGCATGGAGAAATGTAAAGAGTAACAGGTAAAGGGAAAGAAGATCTTAATCCCAATGCCATGATTAAATAAGTCCATGAGTGTTGCAGGACTTCTCATCAGGCAGAAAGAAAATAATAAAAAAATGTAGTATAAATGTAGCATAACATTAAAATAAATGTAGCATAACATAGTATAGTATTTTTCAAGGGAATATCTGTGTTAGGCCTTTCCGCACTACACTGTTACAGTGCTATTATTCCAGTTTCAACATCCTATGGAATCCTGGGGTTTGCCCTTTAGGGAGGGGTACTTAGAATTCTCAGTCAGAGAGCTCTTTGGCCTCAGCAAACTACAAACCCCAGAATTCCACAGGATGCTGAAAGTGGAATAATAGCACTATAAGAGTATAGTGTGGAAATGGCCTGTATGAATATGCTTTATGCCTGAGGCCATAATAGCACTCAGTAATGCATCTGAAGAAGTGGGCTTATATTCATGAAAGCTCATTCTAAAAAAAGGTAGTCTTAGAAGTGCTGCCATTTCTTTTCTTTTTTTCTCCTACTCCTTCCTTTTCATAGTATAGTATGGTTCATTGGCAACAAAGGGAAAGAAAAAGCTATTTAAAACACCCTACTAATAAATAATGTTATAAGAAAAGACAAAGCTCTATCTGAGCAGTCAAATTCTGCTCCCTAAAAACTTGAAATGAAGCAGCTTTCTCACTCTACTGGCCTCTGTGTTCTTTCTTGTTCTGAAACCTATCAGCAAACCAATGTGATCACTCTGATAGCTCTTTTTTAAAGTTTAGGCCAGTGGTTTCCAAACGCTGGTCCTCCAGCAGTTTTGAACTTTCAACTCCCAGAAGCTTCAGGTACATTGGGTCAGGGATACTGTGAGCTGATGTCCAAAACACCTGGAGGACTAGAGTTTGGGAACCACTGGCTTAGGCTAAACTCTGGAACAGATCCACCACACCCACTGACATGGAAGCCACCAGCCTCCGCTATGTGAAACAGAGAGCCTTTTTGTTTTGGGGATATTGTCTGTGTGATATAGAAAAAGCACTACAGAGCCCCTTCTACAACAAGTAGTTTTCTTCATCATTGTATATTTTCTGGCACGTTTAAACTTACAGTCTTTGTTTCATTGATTCTCTGTTCTCTTTTCCATAGAAAAATACCGAACAATTCATACCCCATTGTCCTATAAAAGTTTCAGATCCACAAAACATCTTATGTCTCCCATGGAACAGACGAACCAAATTAAGCAATGAATCAGTGGCATCATTCTCTCCTGGAATCATCTGCATGTATTGCAAGAAACTCATTCACTCATCTGTATCATATGAATTCTGTTTCTTTATTATCACAAGTAGGTCCTGCAATAAAATTTATGTATTAATCATCACCCTAATACTTTTTTCCCACTACTGTGAGAGCCTGGTTTTCTTTTGGTCTATGTTTAGAAAGGGGTAATTTAAATTAGCTTGCTAGTTATGTCTTATTGAAGAACACAGTTTCTCCCTGCAATAGGCAAAATAACTAATGTGTGTTCCTGGTAGGGACAGGACAATTAGGAGAAAAGGGCTAATAACAATAACAATAATTTATATAGGGTCAGGGCAGTTTACAAGTAAAAGAACAACAACAGTTCCCTGCCCTCAGGCTTACAATTTAACTGAGACATGATACAAAAGGAAAAGGGAAGGACAGTGTAGGAGGAAATTAAGTCCATCAGAAACTGTTTCTTCTTCTCTCCTTTTGAGGCCAGGACAGTGGCAGTTGGGGGAGGAAGAAGGGTCTTTCATTGGCTTCTGGTCCTAGGCATGATGGCTAATGTGTTAGTTAACCAAAAATCTAATTCTGTTGCATTTATGTTGGGGGGTGGGCAGTGTTAACTTATGCTATATTATGGCTTAACTGTCAGTTACACACTTGCATTAAAATCCTTATCAAAATGAAATTGAAAAATGCCATCAATACATTTACTCTCCCAACCCTATTTTGAGCTTGTGAGAGAAAGAAACAGCTCCATGAATTTTTGAAAACTCCTCTCTTGCTCTCTCTTGTCTTATAATATCATCTCCTTCTTCTATCTTTCTTTAATCTGTTTGCTTGGATCTTGTGGCTTGAACCTTGCAATTCCCCATCCCTGAAAAATCCAAGAAAACTAAGCTTTGGGCAAAGAAACAGCTGCAAAATGTAAAATGTGTTGGCTCTTCACTGGCTCCCACTTAACTAATAACTTAAATTACTGATGTGATTCTGGAGCTGATTTAATGCTGAACCCCCAATTTAAGCTTATAACTTTATTTAAAAAATAAACTTAATTACATTGCCTCCCTAGGTTAGGTAATTTACAACTTAATTGATTTTAACTAGTTTGTTCCTATTGTTGGTCTCTGGTTGTCAATATTGTACTTTGATTACTCCCACTTGCTCTCCTTGCCCCCTTTTTGCCTTTATGGAACACTCTGTGGAGTACATGGTGGTGCACTCATTACTACAAGAGTTGTGTGGGCATGTAATTTTTATTCCTCTTCTTCAAAATAGTCCCTGGGATGTAAATGTGTTTCACTGGCAAAAGAACAACAACTGGAGCTGGGGAGAGAATATTAGCTCAGTGGCAAAGAACATATTTTGCATACAGAAGGTCTCAGTTTCAATCCTAGGCACAGTTACCCCAAAACATGGGTGACTCAGGGGTCTACCCACAATGGCAATGCCTCCATGAAATGGTAGTAATATTAGCTCAAAGAAGAGACCTGCAATGTGGGGTAACTTTATGACTTCTTTTACATTTGTGTATACTGGTACTAGTGCAAGGAAGAACCAGCTGGAAATCCAAAAATAAGCTTGTAGTTTTATTGGGAGAATTAACAATCACACACACGTAAAATCCAAGCAGTCTCACAATCATGCAAGGCTAACTGAAGGAAAAGGGAGGAAAGGTTTGGATAGTGAAAGTTTAGGGCAAGGTGGATGATATTTACCAATCCAGCAGAGAAGAGACAAGGCAATATGGTTTAGACTCAAAATCCAAGGGTAGTACAAATTGGAAATAGGAGTAGCAGAGTGACAATCAGTACGCCAAAAGTACTGCAAGTTATCTGGCAAAAAGCCAGGGTTTAAATAACTCTTTTTTCTGCCCTGAGGGGGAAGATGTAAATGCTCTTTGGCAGAGTAAACAATGGAGTCTGGAGAATAGACAGTGGTGTCCAGAAGGAGCTAATGGCGTTAGTATTAGATGATAAAGAGGCTAATGGGAATCGTGATAACTCCTTAATTGCTGGACAGATGAGGGGACAAAAGAGAGACAAAGGGAGAAAGTTGAAGACAATCAGTTCTTCTGTGGAAGCAGTTTTGGTGCCATTGTTTCAAAAGGTTGAGTCGTTGATGGACTGCAAGTCTGTTGTCTGGGAGTTTCCCTAGCCATGCCCTGAGATCTGGTCCTCAGTTTTGCAATACATGTGTGCAGCCAGTTTTCTCTTTGCCAGCAAGCTCCCAGTCATAGCAGGATATAATTTATATTTCATGCTAATTAAATATATGTTTAGCCAATCAAACCATATCATGGAGGAAGTGTGTACAGCCTGGTAACAGCACTGTCTGTTTTTTTTAAAAGGAGAAAGTCATGGGGTGATATGAAGGACCTCTGCCAGCTGTGGACTAGAAAGAACTGGGCACAGATAATCTAACATGGTGTAAATCAGCTTTCTGTTTCTCTGACCTTGCTGGCTAGAGAAGTGACGTTGGATGGTATCAAATTCAGGGCAGATAAAAGGAATGACTGATTCACAAAACATATAGTTAAATGGTAGAATTCAATACAATAAGATGTAATGATGGCCACCAACCTGAATTATTTTAAGAGGAGACGGGACAAATTAACGGTGGCTAAGACTATCAATAGCTCCTCGTTATGATGGCTATAAGCTGTCTTCATTTGAGCAGCATGATCTGGAGAACATGAGTGAGGGGATGTTATGGCATTCACGTCCTGCCATGACTTTCCATAGATCTTGTCTAGCCACTATAAAAATGAGATGCTGGACTAGTCTGAGTCAGGAGGGCTCTTTGTATACTCTTATAGGTGATAAACCGAATGAAGAGAAATGTTTTGTATTCCTCATTAATCAACTGTTTTGCTTCTTGTATCAGAATCTCTACTTGATCTTTTTTTTTTTACATGCCTACAGGAGATCTGCTGTTTGTTTGGCCCAGAAGGTATAGCTTATCAGAAAGGAAAGAGGCAGAAGAAGATGAAAAGGATGAAGAGGAAAAATAAGACTGGAAAAAGAAAAGGAAGCCAGGGAGAACAATGGTTAATGCAGAATTCACACATAGTTCATATTGTCAGACAATGTAAGTGCTGTTCATATTCTTCATTTGTTTTACACTCCAAGTAGTACTGGGGATAAAACAAATGAAGAATATGAACAATACTTACATTGTCTGACAATATGAACTATGTGTGAATGTACATAGTATATTCACACATAGGAGTGTACATAGGGTTTTTTTCCTTCACCACACCCTCAAAACAACCCTGTGTTACCCTGACTTCTGAGGGTCCCCAGGGGACATCTTGATTCGCTCCAAAAATGTAAAGTTTGGGGAAATTAGCAGAGGACTGGCAATAGCAAAGTGAGGGGCAGGGCAACCCAGCAGAATCTTGTACCCAGTGTTTAAAGGGTCAGACCATGCAAAAAGCCAGACAAACGTACTAATAAATGGTTTTTATTAATAAATGTGTTCTCACACACCAACACACTCACTCACTCCCACACACAAGGCCGATCGAGAAGGGATATAGTGGAGAAGGTGTAAAGGCGGTGATGCTGCACCTATCCTGAAGTCTGGGAAGCGGCGAGAAGGACGGAGCTCAGTGAAGAGAGGCGGCTGAGGGAATCACTCAACTAACAGAATGCCAGACTGCTAGCGTGGCGGGAGTTCTCTGCAGAGACCCTCCAAAACTGGGACTACTTATAGGCAGAACGTACCTCAAGGGCAGGCCCTCTCCCAGGAAGAACAATGGCCAAAATAGAGGGGAAAATGCCACACAATGGTAACTTGATGGTATGGATGATTGGTTCATGTAAATGGACCTCACCCTCATAGGACTTTCCAAAGTCGGAGTGGCTCAACCTGGGGAAAACCTGATAATCCCTTGGCTATTTGTGGCTGAGGACCCTTTGTTCGTGCCGATGTGTCTAGCCTGAGGTCTCCTTGGGGAAATGTGACTGGGGATTTTCCTGGCCTTGACCTAGCTTCGGTCGTTCAACCTATTTGTCTATGCACCCACCTGGGCAATCTCTCTGGCATGGCAGGCATATTTGATATCAATTTTATATCCCCTCGGGACAGGTTCTGCCACTGGGGTGACACCTGGAAGGGATATTATGTCAAGAACTTTAATGCAAAGTGGGGACTTAAACTTGATTATTCTAATTCCTTGCCTAGCTACTTAAAAGCCCATTGGCCTCCAGGTAACAGTATCTAAAACAAGGCTAGGCAACTGTTGCCCTCTAGGGGTTTTTCACTGCAATTCCCATAATCCTATTTGGGGAGAAAGGTGGAATATAAATTCAATCAATCAATCAATCCTGTATCATTGGCTTTGCTGGCCAGGAGTCATGGGAAGTGTAGATAAAAACCATCTGTGTCATCCTCATGTCTTTAATTCCAAACAACCGACACAGTCCTAGTTGATTTTTCCTTCACTATTAAATCCATGAAGAACAAGGAGGCTGTTCTAACTGGAGTTTGAAATCAAGACATCACCCGACAGAACCTCATTTAGATGTTTGCAACCCCTTTCTGGAAAGAACCAGTATTGGGTAGTGGTTTGAGAGCTGGGTTAGGACTCAGGAGACCATGGTTTGAATCCTCACTCAGCCACGGAAACCCACTGGCTCACCTTGGGCCAGTCATACATTTTCAGGCTCAGAGGAAGGCTACAGCAAACCCCTTCTGAACAATTCCTGCCAAGAAAATGGCACGATAAGGTCACTTTAGGGTCACCATAAGCCGGAAAAGACTTGAAGGCAAGCAACAGTAATGACAATCCTCTTTCCATATTACATTTGAAGGCTGAGGCCATTTCCGCACTACACTCTTATAGCACGATGATTCCACTTTCAACATCCTATGGAATCCTGGGGTTTGCAGTTTAGGGAGGGGCCTTTGAGAATTCCATAGGGTGCAATCCTCAGGATTCCATAGGATGTTTAAAGTGGAATAATAACACTATATTAGTCTAGTGTGGAAATATATGATCCCTGGGCTTGTCTGTCTTAGAAAGATGTCAGGGTCAAATGAGCAAGTGGAGTACCATGCTCCGGAGTAGATATCATAACACCTGTAAAGTATGCTTTGGCTCAGTGGAGGGGAAAACAGGTGTGTGTTATTGTTGTTGTTGTTGTTTTAAAGTATTTTGGACTTAAATTGTAATTTGTTTGCAGCTTTCCTTTATGTTTGGCCCCATAGAACTCAGAAAAATGTCTGAGTCTACATTTAGTCTCAGGCCATTTCCGCACTGGCCTGTTATAGCGCGACGATTCCACTTTCAACCTCGTCTGGAATCCTGGGGTTTGCAGTTTCGGGAGGGGCCGGCCGGCCCCTCCCGAAACTGCAAACCCCAGGATTCCAGACGAGGTTGAAAGTGGAATCGTCGCGCTATAACAGGCTAGTGCGGAAACGGCCTACGCTGGAAACTGCGAGCACAGGACCCAAAGAGCTTCCCGATTCTCAAGCAAAGCGAACAGCAAAACGCGTGGAAGGCGTCCTTAGGGCACCCACGCGGCGGAGCGGGCACCGCCGTTTCCCACCGGCCGCCGAGAAAGAGGAAAGGGGAAATTTAAGGAACTACAGTTCCCAGCTTGCTCTCCGCAGTCCTGCCCCTGTAATTGATTTGTGCGCCTGTGATGCAAAAAAAAAACAAAAAACCAGGGAAGGTTGCAAAACTACATTTCCCAGAAGACGCTTGTTGTTTGCACAAGGATGTCTCCGGCCTTGGGCGAGGGAGTTGTTTGCACAGAGTAGACCGGGACTGGGAGCCGAGGAATCCCTCCAGACGCTGGATATTGTCGGTGCCTGCCAGGTGCCTCCGGAGGGTCCCAAGAGGTAAGCTGGAAAGCGGAGAGAGAAGGGCTGCCGGTAAGGATCCACTCCTTTGCCGTATGCATTTCCGCACTAGCCTGTTATAGCGCTATTATTCCACTTCCAACATCCGATGGAATCCTGGGGTTTGCCTAAGCTGCAAAACCCAGGATTCCATAGGAGGTTGAAAGTGGAACGATAGCGCTATAACAGGCTAGCGCGGAAACGGCCTTAGTGTCTGCTTTATGGATCGAGGGGAAATGATTGGGTAGCCTTTTTTTTGGACACAAGCAAAAAATCGGCTTGTCAATCACAACGATGACACGGATTTGACAGCCCATCCAGATTGCACGGAACGTGGACTGAAAAATCCGTCGATTGTGTTGGAACACAAAATATTGATGAGGTTTTTTTTTAAAGGAGAGTACAATTCTGAATGGTTTAGGGTAGGGTTGCCAGGTGTCCCTTATTGTAAGGGATGCCCCTTATTAGAAGGTGGACAGCTTGTTCCTTATAGGACTTATCAGGTGTCTTGTCCTATAAGAGATGGTTGGAAAGCTTTTCCTTTTATGTAGACTGAACAAAATGACCAAAAAAAAAAAAAAATCCCATATTTTTGGGGTGAGGCATTCACAAAGACAGAAATGTGTGCATCATGTAATTCATGAATTTGAACAATCTGGTAATTTTACAGACAAAATGCATGGTTAAGTTAACTGAAGTCAATACTTAGGCCATTTCCGCACTACAGTGTTAAAGTGCTGCTATTCCACTATCAACCTCCTATTGAATTCTGGGGTTTGTAGTTTAGGGAAGGGTATTTCAAATTCTCAGCCAAAGAGCTCTTTGGTCTCAGTAAACTACAAACCCCAGAATTCCACAGGGCATTGAAAGTGGAATAGCAGCAGTTTAACACTGTAGTGCGGAAATGGCCCTAGATTTGGTATCTAGGCAAAACATAAGCTTGTTAACACAACTTCCTAATTGTCAGCCCTGTATATAATGAATTTTGACTGTATTTGACTGCATAAAATACCCTTATTGATAGTTTGAAAACCTGGCAACGCTAGTTTAGGGAGAAAACACATCATTCTATTCTCGTATGGTTACTTGTGACATTCCACATATGCCTTTCTGGTTTGACAGCTTATAAATATTTGAATAAACTGAATTAGCAATATGCTCCACTGAGTTCAGGGGAAAGCATTGTGTACAGCAACTTTACTCAACTCAGGCTCCTCCAGGTATTTTGGATGAAAACTATTTATTCCTTCTAACCGCTGTCAACATGGAATGGCGTTAAATGAACTTGTATTTCAAAACCTTTGATGGGGATTTTGTAAAATCATGTCTCTTTATATAGCCTGCCAGGGCACTAAGATCTGCAGGAGAAGGCTCCCAGAAGGCCTGGTGAGGATATGAGACTGACCATATTTCCGCACTACACGCTTATAGCGCGATTATTCCACTTTCAACATCCTATGGAATCCTGGGGTTTGCAGTTTCGGGAGGGGCCAGCTGGCCCCTCCCGAAACTGCAAACCCCAGGATTCCATAGGATGTTGAAAGTGGAATAATCGCGCTATAAGACTGTAGTGCGGAAATGACCATAGAGGACCTTATCACACTATACTGCTATAGTGCTATTGTTCCACTTTAACCATCATGGCAACATCTTATGGAATCCCAGGATATGCAGTTCAAGAGAATGTATTTAGAATTCTCAGAGAGCTCTTGGGCCTCACTAAACTACAAGCCCCAGAATTCCACAGAATGTTGCCATGGCAATTAAAGTGGAATAATAGCACTATAACAGTATAATGTGATAGCACCAAGAAGGAGACTTTTTGATGGCTGTTCCCAAGTGATGGAACTCCCTTTTCCTGGCGGGCCTGGTTAGCTCCCTTCCTACTGTCCGTCCACTGGCAAGTAAAGACCTTTTTGTTTAAGAAAGCTTTTGGTTTTTAGAGTGTTATTTTGGCCATATTATGGGAAGACATGACTCCTTAGGAAACGCAATGATGCTTGGTAAGGGAGAAGGCAATAGGAAAAGAGGAGGACCACATTACAGATGGATAGACTCAATCATGGAAAACGCTTCCCTGAATCTGCAAGATCTGAGCAGGGCAGTTGAGGATAGGATGGCTTAGATGTCTGTTGTCCATGGGGGTTGCCATAAAGTGAACACTTTTTATTGCTATTTTTGAGTTGTTTTTAACTTTATTTTAAACTTGTGATTTTAAATAGATGTTTAGCTTACTTAGTTAACAGTTAAGAGTTTTTTTTTAATTGTATTGTGCTTTTAAAATATTATACACTGCCTTGGATCCAATGCTGGGAGAAAGGCAGACTATAAATTAAATAAATAAATAAATAAAAACATAAAAAATAATGCTACTGTATGGGGCTACATCCTGACAGTGCAATTGTAAAGATGTTTACTCAGAAGTAAGCTTCACTGAATTCAAAGTAGTAACTTCTTAGCAAGCAAGATGTCAGCCTGAGTTAATTGTGCCTTGTCAGTAAAATTGCTTTTTTGTTGTTGTTGGTGTGTATATGCATTAACGTTGTGCAATCATTTTATTGTCCATTATGTAGAAATCTAGCATACTACTGGTAGAACAATCAGAAATTCACATGTGTTTTCCATACTCTTAGTCCAGCTACAGATTTCTTGTACCTCCTTTCTTACTTGTTGATCAAGTTAGTTAGTGCTCCTCTGCCTTAAAAAAAAAAAAGGCTGATCACAAATATCACTACACACTTCAAGCTCTATATCGTAAACTCTTCCCAGTGTGGCTGGTGACAAACATAAATATTATAAAAGTAAAAAATGAAGGTTACAATGAATGCATCTACTCTAGTCCCAGTTATAGTTGCTTATTTATTAAAAACCTGAACTGTTGCATGCAGTTTCTTTACAAATAATTTAGGGAAATTATTTGTAACATTTCAAAGTTGCTTTGTTTTTGTTTTTTTGTTTTTTTTTGGACTATCCAAGTTTTGCACAGGAACATGTAGTTAAAGAAGAAGCACTCATCTATGATTTGTGTCATGATCTAGAACAGTGGTTCTCAACCTGGAGGTCGGGACCCCTTTGGGGGTCGAACGACCATTTCACAGGTGTCGCCGTTCCTTAATCCTGCCCCCCTTTTAAAAGAAGGTGGCCTCACAGCCAATGGGAGCAGTGCTTCTGAGACCCCTGCGCTGGGAGGAGGGGAGAGGAGGCGTGCTGGGCGTTTCCCCGTCTTTCCCTGGCTGGTGGGAAAGCACTGGAGGAGCCAAAATGCATCTGCTTATGCCGCCACCATCTTTCCTCTCTCCCTGTCCTTTCCTCCCTGCGCCTCGTGTAAAATGTCGGCTGTTTTGGCATTGCCTTTGGGAGTGACTGGCCTTTTGAACTGTGGAAACTCAACATTCAGAACTAGAACTACTGCCTTAATTCTGGCATTGATGGACACTTTCTGTGCTTAAAAAAAGGGGGAGGGTTACCAGTTTTTAGGCATTAGAAGTCTATCCAGAGCAGTGATTTAGGGTAGTGTTTCCAATCTATTTGGAATAATAAATAAATAAATAAATAAATAAATAAATAAATAATAACAAAAATGATTTTATGGTTGGGGGTCACCACAACATGAGGAACTGTATTAAGGGGTCGCGGCATTAGGAAGGTTGAGAACCACTGATCTAGAATTTCTTCTTCCTGTTTCCATAGATTTGTGGCCTTGTTATGCTGTAGTGGTTTGCAAACCATGTTCCAACAAACTGACATATGCTGGCCCTGGAGTGGGGATTGACTGTTTTGGAGTAATAAAACCTTTTTCTTTTTCTTGAAATTCATATTGGATATGCGTAATTTTAAAAAGTTGGCTATGCAAGACTTCTCTGTCAACAGTAGAAGTCTCAAAAAAGAAATGAGCAATTCCGTTTTCTCTGGGACACCTGGCTGGATGGACCACACACTAGACAGGGGAGGATGGTCCACAAGGGAATAGTATTGGCAGTTACCTCATCTTGTCAGCATTTGGAATTTTTCCCTGGCTTGACCACAGGAAGTCTTGTCGTACCAAGCAAGGTTCTACATTCTTTGGTTGTATGTTCATGGATACTTCAGAATTTTGAGTGTGCATTTGCCTTCAGGTCATCTGCTGACTTAAGATGACCCCATGAATTTCACAGGATTTTGTGAGGCAATGAATACCCAAAACAATGAACAGTTTTGTCATTGCCTTCCTGTGAAATATAGCATATAACACCAGGTACTCCTTGGTAGAATCTGTTGTTTTCAGGGTATTTAACAACTACTTCAGAATTAGTATGGCTGAAATCAGGTGGATCTCTGTTTGAGGGAAGACATTTTAAATGAAGATGGATGAGTGCCATTTCCCATCTGTTTGCTTAGTAGTAAATCTAGATCGGTGGTTCCATAACTATGGTCCTCCATGTGTTTTGGACATCAGCTCCCAAGAGCTCCAGCCAACTTGGCCAACTGTCAGGAATTCTGGGAGCTGAAGTCTAAAACACCTGGAGGACTCAAGTTTGGGACCCACTGATCTGGATTATAGTAGATCTGCTTTCTGTGCTGGCCCAGGATGTTTTGATGCCTGAGGCAGCCTAAGATAACCTCTGTCCTCCCTATCAAAAAAAAAAAAAAATGCAACTGCACTAGCAACTAGATTCTTCCTCAGTGATGATAATGGGCAGAGTCCTCCAGCAGCAGGTTAGTTTAGGGAGTGTAGGACAGGAAGTGTGGCACATGTCGATGTGCCCCTTAACGAAGAAGAAGGGGCTTAGCAAGACTGTTTCAGAGACCACTGTTGCACCTAGAATGTGCTGCCTGAGGTAGATGGCTTGCACTGACCAATGATAGGGATTATATCAGGGTTTATTGTTATTTTTCCATATTGCACAAGAAGCCAAACAGTTGGTTATCAAGGAGGTACATCAGCACAATCTCCCCAGCACTGTGAGTTATTTGCATGATTATGTAGTTCATCATAAAAACAGTTTCACTGAGACTTGGCTGAATATACATTGACACTGTTCCTGAGGTGTGATAACATGGTGGACTGAATCCAAACTGAAATAATTTTCCTAACAGTGAAAGTTATTACAAAATCTGGTAAAGAAAAGCACTGCTTTCCAGTTGCCAGCAAACCCTGCAGCCATGGTACAAAAGGATGCAATTAAAATGTCCACAGCAACAGGGTCCATACAAAGTAGCTATACCTATTTTCAAGCATGTTTCCAATGTGGTATAGTGGAGTGAGCATTGGACTATGACCCTGGAGGCGACGGTTCGCTTCCCTTCAAAGCCATGGAAACCCACTGGGTCACCTTGGACACATCAACACTCTCGGCTCCAGAAAACCCTGTGATAGGTTTGACTTAAGGTTGCTGTAAGTCTTAAATGACTTGAAGGCTCACAACCACCACTACCACCACCATCCTTGGCCACAGATACAGCAGTCAGGCAGCTGGTTCCTATAATATACTGTCAAGAAAAATAATACTAGTCATTTTAATTTTCTGTTCCTTTATTCTTCTTCTCATCTACCTGTTTTAGGAAATAACCTTGTTTCTAATTAAAATTCACGTTGCCAACTGCACAAAAATGTATTTCCACTGCGTATTTAATTTTCCTGCTACACAAAATGTGACCAGCTGCACAAAAAAAAAAGTCTGCCTATCACTGCTGCTTTGAATTAAATGGTATGTGAGGCTGCACTGCAACTAGAGAACTGCAAGTGCATGGTAGATATTCTGCTACATCTAAGTTGGGACGTAAGTGAGACATTTAGCTGCTGTGCATATGCATTCTTTCATATAGCAACCCCCTAGCCTATTGTTGCCTTCACAACTCCTCTGCCCTTTGCCCAAACTCTGAGGACCTAGGTTGCCACCTCTCCCAATCCATTTTGGCACATAAAATGTTCCCTTTGGAACCTGAGACAAATGTTATGTTTATACAGTGGATTGGGTAAATGTACATCTTTTGTACACTCAGAACTGAGCAACTATTTCTGTAACTTATGCATAAAAGTACTGAGCAGGAAATACAAGAAACAAAATGTTGAACTCTGGTTCAGGATTGAGAACTTGATCCATCTGCTCTTTGCTTTTGTTCTAGATGAGTAAGAGGTTAAAACTGTAGTCCAGGGACAATAGGAGCATCTTAGTCCTGATTGTATGACTTTACTCCCAGGTCTGATTGTGTGTCTACTCCCAAATGAATTAGCTTGCTTCAGATTCTGGGCAAATGTCAATTTGTGCTCTGTCAATTTGGCTTAACTTTAGATTTTTGTCAGTGTAGGTGAAATTATGTGTGTTCCTCCTTTTTTTCAAGTTGCCACAAAATTTTGTCATTGCCAGTTACTTGGCACAGCACAAAGAAAATGCTATCTCCTCTGTTCAGCAAAGTGCAAACACGCTCCACCAATAGTTCTCCCTGACAAACCAACCAGGAAAGCAAACATGAAGCACATGTGCATGTATATTTAAAATATGCTATTTTGGGATAATCTGCTTGTTACAGATAGTATACTTTTGAACTTGATGTTCATCAGCAATAAGTTTTTCCTAATCTTAAGAAATTCATAAGTACCATGAGACTGAAATACCACTGAGGGAAGATTCTCAGTCCACCTCCCTTCTAAATTATCTGTAAAGCAAAATATGGAGTTGCAACCTAATGGCACAATTCTGAGTATCTTATTTTACTCTCAGAATGTTTCCAGATGGGACTTTTATTGTCCAAATTCCCTGTTTCATATAAGTGATTTAAAACAGCAAGCAAGCAAGATTGATTAAACTGTTGTTTTCAATGGAATTTCCCATGTATGCTTCCTATATTTCCTAAACATTGATACAAATCTAATCCCTAAACCATGTTAATCTAAATTTTATTACAGCAAGAAGAAGAAACTCTTGTTTTTGCAGCAATGCAGACTAAAATTCTACCCCTGGAATGTCACCCTCCAATAATGAATACACAGCATAATGGATACATTTACTGGTTTTCTATATTGTTCATACTATTTAACATAAAATAGTTATTCAATAAAAATGTATTGCTGTATTATTTTTTTAAAAAATTTAAGTTAGATTTAAGAATCTACTTTATATAAATAAACTATTAAAACAACCAATGAATTTTATCCCCCCCCCAGTTTATTTTGTGGTAAGCAAAAATAGAGTTGTGATTAGATTAATACATTTGAAACAAGGCTGTCCCCCTCTCCGCAAACAATAGCTTCTTATCTGTGAATGGTGTGAACTAAACTCTGCTTCCTGGTTATCCCACAGTTGCTGAACAGGATTCCCTGATTGGCATCTTGTATATAATTAGATCCTGATCTCAAGAGATTCCTGTTTACTGGATAACTGCAACCTATGCAGAGGTTGTGTTGACATCTTGAGATGTTGTTGATCTCGTACAGAATCTTGGCCCAGTTAAAACAACACTACTGAGAACATTTGGACAACCAGAAGCTTCTAGCCTTTTGACAATACATATTGGCTATTTATCGGTCTTTTTATGGCATGAAAAATGATGATATATTTGGGACTTGCCACTTTCTTTCTTAAATCTACTCATTTATTTCCTGTGGGACAGGGGACTAGAATAGATGGCCTTTGTGGTGTCTTCCCTCTTTTGATTTTATTATTCTGTTTGGCTGCAGGCCACCTGTAATATTTTGTAGAAAATGGTATATGCATAGTGGCATAGCAGACTACAAACTGAACAAAGCAATTAGAGGAGGGAAGAAGATTTCTTTGTCTTGGCAACATGCAGAAAGGACTCTGGAAACATTTTCTTTCTTGTAGGATTTGTGTGTGCTCTGTGGTGGAAGTGTATAGATGCCTTAGCTATGATAGTGCTGAAAATCATTTTAACTAGAAATCCCTGGAATTATCAAGATTGCGTTCCTATTTCTTGCTGCTGTGTGCCTTCAAGTAATTTTCGACTTACAGCGACCCCATGGTAAACCTCTCACAGGGTTTTCTGGGGCTGAGAGTATGTGACTCTCCCAAGGTCATCCCGTGGGTTTCCATGGCCGTCTGGGGAACTGAACCCTGCTCTCTAAGGTTGTAGTCCAGTGCTTAGACCACTACACCATACTGGATCTTGCATTCTTATTTACTTAATAGAAATTTTATCCCATTACTCAGCCAAAAAAGGCTAAAGAAGCATCTCACGTATATTTAGTTTTGAAAAAAGAGACTTCAACAGAGAGAAGTGTAAGGTCCTACATTTAGGTAGAAAAAATGGAATACAGAAATATAGGATGGGGGACACGTGGCTGGATAGCAGTACGTGTGAAAGGGATCTAGGAGTCTTCATAGACCACATGAGTCAGCAGTGTGATGCGGCAGCCAAGAAAGCCAATGCAATTCTCGGCTGCATCAATGGGAGTATGGTGTCTAGATCGAGGGAGGTACTGGTACCTCTCTACTCTGCTTTGGTTAGACCTCATCTTGAATACTGTGTCCAGTTCTGGGCACCACAATTCAGGAAGGACATGGTCAAGCTGGAGCAAGTCCAGAGGAGGGCGACCAAAATGGTGAGAGGCCTGGAAGCCATGCCCTATGAGGACAGACTTAGAGAGCTGGGCATGTTTAGTCTGCAGAAGAGAAGGTCAAGAGGGGACATGATAGCCATGTTTAAATATTTGAAGGGATGCCATGTAGAGGAGGGAGAGGGCTTGTTTTCTGCTGCTCCGGAGACCAGGACAAGGAGCAATGGATTCAAGCTGCAGGAAAGGAGATTCCACCTGAACCTCAGGAAGAACTTCCTGGCAGTCAGGGCTGTCCGGCAGTGGAATGTGCTGCCTCGGAGTGTAGTGGAGTCTCCTTCCTTGGAGGTTTTTAAGCAGAGGCTTGATGACATCTGTCGGGAGTGCTTTGAGGGTGTTCCTGCATGGCAGGGGGTTGGACTGGATGGCCCCTGTGGTCTCTTCCAACTCTACATTTCTATGATTCTATTATTCTATGAAAAAAAAGGCTCTACATGCAGGTGTACAGCCAAAAAGGACATAACCGAGAAGGAACAAGGGATGGTTCAGAAAAAGGAAAACAGAACATAGGCCTTTGGTTAGCTGGGGTTAACTCTCACTCAGTGAGACTGCCTTCTGAATGGATATGCATGGTATTGTGCTGTCAAGAATGAATATTTCTTGAATTATGAAGGGATTAGAACCCGTGTAGTGTTGTGGTTAAGAGCACTGGACCTGGACTGAAGTTCAAGATGCCGCTTGGCTGTGAAACTGTGGCTTGAGCTAGTCACACTCTCTACATTGTCTTCTGTGCAAGATGTCAACGTAACTATTAAATAACCGAAGGGGAAAAACACGCTCAACAGTAATTTCACTGCTATAGCCTCCCTGGAAGAAAGGTGGGGCAGGAATGTAACTAATACATGCACACCAGCGGCCTATAGTTTGAGTAGCTATCCCATCCCATGAGCTGGTATGAATGAGTTAATAAATAAATATCAACATGAACAAATTTACTATATTTTCAGTAAGAACGTTTGAAATAGGAGGGATTGTTCCCTTACCCCTTGACTATATTTTTTCTTGTGAAACTGGCATTTTTGTGTTTGTGTGATTCTGCTGGCAGCACGCCAACAGAGACAATGGTACTCTTGGCTGACCCGAAATGAAAAGGTTTCTTGTATAAATGGAACCTGTTGGCAAGTGTTGTCTTTCAGCAGGTCTTGAGAAAAGGTCATTATCAGTAAAACACAAAGTTTTATGATTTCTTGGAAGGCCCACTGCATTCTGAAGGCTGCCTGACATTACAGCCGTGCCAACTTGTATTGGTTTCCATTTAATTCATTTTTCCACATCGTTGGATACCATGGAGTCCTTACATATTTAAAATTCTAGGAATAATGATTACAAAACTGTTTGATAATTATTTTTGTCTTAAAACTGAGAAGCTGCCCGTTTCCAATATACTATATAAACAGCTTAGCTTCCAGAAACCTAGCTACCAAGCTTGCCTGGGCTTTGTGGCCATTTCCGCACTAGTCTGTTATAGCGCTATTGTTCCACTTTCAACCTCCTATGGAATCCAGGGGTTTGCAGTTTAGGGAGGGGTCTCAAGGCTGGGCTCAAAGGCCCCTCCCTAAACTGCAAACCCCAGGATTTCATAGGAGGTTGAAAGTGGAATAATAGCGCTAGAACAGGCTAGTGTAGAAAAGGCCTCTGTGTGTATGAGCTGTAGGTCTTTCAGGCTGAAACCCTTTACCTCCTTAGCCCCATTAAATTGAACAGAAGTTACTTTTGAGGAAGAGAGAAGAAACCACAAAACAAAAGTGTATCACACTATACTTGTGGGTTTAATTTTTTTTATTGTATCTTAAAACAGTCTCTTGACGTTTAAAATCGTCCGTGTGAGGGAACAGGGACGCATTTCCGTGGCAACCCCTCCTCCTCTGAGGCGACGGCCTTTCTTTCCCTTTGTGGTTGCTCTACTGCGCTTGCTCCATTTGCCGCAGAAGACGGGGCGAAAGGGCGCATGCGCTTCTCCGGGAAAGAAAAGAAGAAAAAAAACCCCACCGAGCCAGCTCTGTCTTCGGGATGCTCCCTTTAGTGGCCGGCTGGCTCCTGGCAACGCTGAAAGAGAGGGAGGGTGCGCTTGCGCAGTAGCTTCCCGGCCGGTGCTGCCCAAGGAGCCGGTGGCTGAGCCCAGTCGGCTTTTCGTGGTGGCCGCCGCGGCCTGTCACTCGCTTCTCACTCGCCAGGGTCGGGTCAAGCCGCCGCCACGGACTCCGAGGGCCTTGGGCTGGCAAGTATCGGAAGCCGTTTGTGTCGGGGGAGGGAGGAGGATCCACCCCCCGCCCTCCACGGAACCGTTTTGGGAGGGGGGCTCTTCCCGCTCCGTTTTCCTTCCTCTCCCGCTTGTTCCGGTCTGGGGGTTTGGAAGCCGAGCCCCCTCCCGCCCCTGCGGCCTCGTATTTTAGCGGATGGCCCTCCCCTGTGGCCACAACTCGGGGTCTTCGGTGCGCCTGCCGTGTTTCTGCGGTGGGCCTGACCTGAGGAACCCTTTTGTCTTTCTCCCGACCCTCCTCTGCTCTACTGACAGACCCCTTACTTCTTCAATCCCTGCCCATGTCCGCACGAGCTGGTTACAGCGCATTTATTCCTCTTTCAACATCCTATGGAATCCTGGGGCTTGCATTTGAGGGAGGGGCCTCCGAGGCCAGCCTTTGAAGCCCTTCCCTAAACTGCAAACCTCAGGATTCCATAGGATGTTGAAAGTGGAATAATAGCGTTATAACCGGCTAGTGCGGACACGGTCCCTCTTTGCATCTCAATACCACCCCACCAGCTTTTGTTTCTTTCTGCCGCTCTGAGTGACCTTACCTACCTCTAGCACCCCATTGCCCTTTTCTCAATGGCCATTTCCACACTACAGTGTTAAACTGCTGCTGTTCCACTTTCAACGCCCTGTGGAATTCTGGGGTTTGTAGTTTACTGAGACCAAAGAGCTCTTTGGCTGAAATTCGAAGTGTCCTTCTCTAAACTACAAACCCCAGGATTGCATAGGATGTTGAAAGTGGAATAATCGCACTATAAGAGTGTAGTGTGGAAATGCAAAATGTCTCATTGTCCCTCCCCCGTTATCCCCTCCATTTTGGATATTTTTGAGATTGTTTTTATTCCTTTTGTAAAAGGACCTGCATGCTCTTACTTCGTCCTGAGGTGGCCTTGTACTGTTTCAGTTTTGGTTTAATAGTAAGCATGCTGATTTCTAGGACCATTTCCGCACGAGCCTGTTATAGCGCGATGATTCCACTTTCAACGTCCTCTGGAATCCTGGGGTTTGCAGTTTCGGGAGGGGCCGGCCGGCCCCTCCCGAAACTGCAAACCCCAGGATTCCAGAGGACGTTGAAAGTGGAATCATCGCGCTATAACAGGCTCGTGCGGAAATGGCCTAGGCCTGCCCAGTCTAGTTTTAATTGTATTTTAATTGTAGCTTTAACTGTATCTTAATTGTACTTTTAATTGTGATATTTTGATTAGAGTATATTTGTATCAATTGTTTTATGTGTATTTTAACTACAACTTTTAACTCCATCTGTTCTGTACCCTGTCCTGAGCCTTGGGGAGAGGCGAATAATAAATAAAATTTATTATTGTTGTTGTTGTTATTATTATTTGAAACATTTTGCAAAGAACTGAGTTAGTTTCTGTGTCAAACAGGAGGTAGTGCAGCCGTTGTAAAGTTGGAGCTGTGACCTAGAAAGCTCCTGGTTCAAGTTTTCTCCCAGCCCCAAACCTGCGAGGGAGACATAATCATAATCTTGGCCTGTGATCTTTGGACTAGGGAAAGTCGTTCTGGCCTATCTCACAGGGTGTTGCAAGGATTACCGGAGCAGAGTACGGAATATTCCTTGAATTCTATGACGTGATGTGTAAATGCTCAGTATTTACTATTGAACTGAACTCTGTTGTAGACATTATTTCAAGCGAAGGAGGCTGGAGCTTGCTGGGCACAGCACTAATCCTTTTTTGGCTAAAGAATGAATCACTGTGTTTGCTGTTTTGTTCTTGAGTAGGATGATTCAGTGAGTTGCTCTTACCTGCCATAGTCCCTAGGATGGCATAAGACAGTATTTTACATGACGAAGCAGACAAACCCTTGTTATAGATTGAAGGGACTTTTGTTGGCCACAGTTAAATGTCTTTAAGTGAGTATCTGTGGGATGCTTCCAGCCACAAAGCATCCTTTTCTCGTGTAACTCTTGAAGGAACTTGCAGTGCTGAGTAAGTAATGCCATTTTATTTGAAGCGTGAACAAACTATGGTTCAATTCAGATGGAATTTAGATTGCAATTCAGTTTACAGTTCAGAATCAGGCTTGCTGAAATTTTTAGGATTGCTATGAAACAGCCTGGTACGCACATGATGTAATAAGGCCATCTCCAAACTGCTAATTTCAATAGCAGTTTGAAAATGTTCTGATGATTCTAGGTTCCCCAGACACTCTTGTTATTATAGCATTGTGCAAATGATAAAAAAATTGAGATGCACAGCATCTGGCAGAAGTAAATTAATATTTAATATTTATATTAATAGTAATTCAGACATGCCAAAAGGTCTCAGCAAATATTCAGATGACACAGAGCAGTCCTTTTGCAGCTGTTGCACTATGAGTGATCTAAATAAACTATACCAATGCTAGGTAAATGAAACAAAGGAAAAAAAAACTCTTTAAGAAAATGAACATGGATTGTATGCTTCTTTGTTATTATGTGAAAGTGGTTTTTGTGACCATGTGTTCATCAGTCTTCTAATTATCTTTTTCTGTTACTCGAGGCACAGTTTATATGATATAATTTTAAATAGCATTTGACTCTTGACCTGAGAGACAAATATAAGAGTTTTTCTTCCATTTTCTGTCCACTTTCTGTCCAAAGACTACTAAGTGGAAAAAATCTACTGACAATATCATTATAGTTATGCCTTGTGTAAAAATTTGTCGTGCATGAACAGTGGCAAGAAAAAGTGTCTCTTTGATGTTTGAATCACAATGATAATAACATTTCATCCATAGAAGATTGCTTTACCTTAATTTTTCTAAGAACTGTTTTGCTTCTTTCTAGAGGACTGTACCACTTCTTCAAATCTGTCCAAACCCATAGTTAAGACAATCTCCTGTTCTGAGTGTTTGAGCCTTTGTTAAACATTGCTAGTATGTTTTGTGTTGTTTAGGCAGCAAGCAAGCTTAGGTGTGATCTCAGAATGCTGTACAAGTTGGAGATTTAACTCTTACCAGTATGATCAGGTTAAACAGATTTAATAATTGTAAATTGCATTTAAGCATTGTTAAAAGTAATATAAGTTTAAGTACACACACACACAGTTTTGCTGCTTCTATAATTGCAATTTTTCTTTCTTTTCCCACCAGACTCTACCAGTTTCCCATCTCTTCACAATGAGACAGGTCTGGGTTCATTTCTTCCCTTCACCCTGTAGTTGATATTTCTAGATGTGGAGGAAATGCTGGATTAGAGATGGCAGATAGTGTCAAGATCTTCCTTAATGATCTCATCAGGGTAAGTGTTTCTTTTTCTTTTTCTTTTGTTTCTCACAAACTGGCAAAAGTATCCATTGTTTATTTCAGTACTTTTAAGCAGAGGTACACCACTGTCAGAGTTGGATATATTGCCCAGAGTCATATGTTGTTCTAACATCTTGTCATACCAACATCTGTGCTTTTTTGATCATTGTAGAAGGAGAGAGACAGTACTTACTTGCTCAGTGACTGCCTCTCCCCAGTGCAACAGGCCCTTTCAGGACTGGAGTCACTATCACAGCCAGTTAACAACCAGGGGAGGGAGTGCCTTGGCAGTAGCTAGCTGCTGTTCTACAGCTAGGAGAAGAAAACTGATACCCTTCTCCTGTTTCTCCAGTGAGTTGTTCTGTGTTTATGCAAGTTGGTTTTGGTGGTTCTGGCACTGAAGAGGTGCATTATGTTGAGAATGAAAGGGGAAGCCCAGTGGAAGTACACTAGTGGAATTTCATGGCCCACCAGCATGTTTCAGGATATCAGCCACTGTGACCACAGTAAACCACTTCCACACCCACACCCACAGTAAACTACAGCTCCTGAGTGAGGGTTCTGCCTGTGTGTGTGTGGGAAGGGGCTTATTCCACAGTAGCAGAGAACAACATGCCGTAGATACGTGAGTCATGTCAAAGCATTTCCCTCTGGCTTTAAACTGTACTGATATTTAGGGAAGTCTGCCACTTAGTGACTGAAAATGGTACTGGTGGTTTCAAATAAAATGGACACAATAAAATTAATTGATTTGTTTTTTTTTTAAAAAAGAAAAACAATTAGCTACATGTTCACAAATGCAGGCCCCTCTTAGTACACACACTGTGTTTCAGATGTCTGGGTGTCGTGGTCTTGGAACTTTGCTGAGACACTCTATCTCTCTTATGCATACACACTTTTTATTATTGTATATGATGATAGATGGCAAAATATTTTTACAGACCACAGTTAATTTTTGGAGTATTTCAGCCATTAGCAGAGTCTCAAGCAAGCTTCTCTGTTGTAGTACAGCTTAGTGGAGAAGGCCTGAGATCCTTCATGGTTGTTCCCATGAGGAATTTCTTATGTTTTGGTTCAGACAGTGAGAGTTGTAGAACAAAATCTGTACTCCTCTTGAGGCAGATTTCAGTGGGAACCCATTCTGGAAGATTTTATGTGACCAGATGTAGCATTATTCTCAAAAACACTTAATGTTGTTGGTTTAAGCCCTACAAATGCCTTTATGCTCTTTTATTGCTTCCTGTCTTGGAATCGTCTTTCTTGGTCTCTGCCTTGGCTGACCCCCCCCCCTTTTTTTTTGCAAACCATGAATCCCCGTGGACAGTCCTGCAATTCCTCAAATGCCCTCCCCAAAACCTATTTTTTCTGCCAAATCCTCAAACCTGCTACACAAAAGTATTTCTGCTTGCTCCAGCTCATTCCGATTCCTAAACCTACCTACAGCCTCTAAAAAAATAAAATAAATAAAATAATAAATAAAATAATAAATTGTTTGAGAGACAGTGAGAATGAACAAGACAGCTCCCAAACTTGACTTCATAATCTAAAAGGCATGAAACAGAAGGAAAAAGGGAAGGAAAGGGGGAAAGAAAAACATGAAATCTGTCATCAAATCTTAATATTACATTTTTTATAAAATGGCCAGCAGTGATTAAAAAATCCTAGCCTGCTTGTAGTTCAACAATAAGTCTTGTGTTGGGCTTACAGGATGGGGTCTTAGCCTTCTCTGGTTGGTGCAAGGAGGCATCCACACAGAATGGGTTATGCCAGTCACCCCCTAAAGAGAATCAGGGAATTGTGTAAGCTAAATTTCCCTTTTTGTTACCTTCGCTATTGGTTTAAAGTCCAGATTACACTACTGTGGCTCTGGCTTTATAGCTTAGGTCCAGGCCACCTGCTAGATGGTATCTCACTGTGTGAATCTGCCCTGGGCCCTGAGATCCTCAAGAGAGGCCCTTCCCTCAGCCCCACCATCATTGCAAGCACAGTTGGTGGGGATGTGAGATAGAGCCTTTTTTGTGGCTGCTCTAGACTCTGGAACTCTCTTCCTGGGAAGGCCAATTGGCCCTTCCCTGCTGTCCTTCCATTGGCAGGCAAAGAACTTTTTATTCTGAAAGGCTTTTAGAACAGAAAATATTCATTCATTCATTTGTTGCCTGTCTCTCACCATGAATCCATGCAGTGAACAACGGATTAAAACACAACACATAAAATCAGTTAAAATGCATGATGTCAGTTAAAAAGAGCATATAAGACCAATACATATTAAAACAATCAGTTGATACTTTATAACTGATAATTTAACATTCATAATTTAAAAATCATCTGGACAGGCCTGCCAGAAGAGACTGGTCTTTAATGCTGTTTTAAATTCAGACGGAGTGTTCTGCTGTTGAATCTCTTCTGGCAGGTCATTCCAGAGTCTAGGAGCAGCTGAAGAAAAAGTCTTCTGGTTGACAGTTGGCAACCTAGTCCTGGCTTACTAGTTTAAATGTCCCTCAGAGGACCTGAGTGCATGAGGTGGATATGATACAGGAGGATATGATCCTGTAGGTAGCCTGGACCCAAACCCTGTAGAGCTTTAAAGGTAACAACAAATACTTTGTACTTTGCCCAGAAACTAATTGGCAGCCAGTGGAGTGATTTTAATATTGGTGTAATATGATCACTTACAGATGTACTGGTAGCCAATCTGGGCTGCCATGTTTTGAACTGACTTGAAGTTTCTGAACTTGGTACAGATATAACCCTATGTACAGTACATTGCAGAAATACAGCTTTGAGGTTGCCAGCACGTGCACTACTATTTTTAGATCCTCCAGCTCTATGAAGGGGTGAAGCTCGTATAGCAGCCGGAGCTGATAATAGGTACTCCTGGCTGTCACATCTATCTGATCTATCATTTGGAGTGATGGATTCAGAAGCACTCCTAAGCTGTGAATACAGTCTTTCATGCAGAGTGTAAGCCCATTTTGACACACCTCTAACCCTGGATTAGGACCCTTAATAGTAAGAAACTCCCATTTCATTTGGATTCAGGTTCAGTTCAGTTTGTTTATCTCATTGAACTCATTATCTTCTCCAGGCATTCATTCAGAGGAGACATGTTACTCTTAGCTGAGGCAGTTTCTGAAGGTATGGAGAAATATATTTGGGACTCAACAGCATACTGATAGCATGCTAACTCATGCTTCTGGACAATCTCTCCCAGTGGATTCCTGTAGATGTTGAGCAGCACTGAGGATAGAATGGCATCTTGTGGTATGCTAGATAATAGCTCTTTTTTTGAGGAACAGCTGTCCCCAAGCACTGTCATCTGGAATCTGCCTGAGAGATAGTACTAGAACCACTGAAGCACAGTGCCTCTCAGGAATTCCAGAAGGATACCATAGGTAATGGGATTGAATGCTTAATCCAAAATTAAGATAGCCATAGCAGTCTCAACTCTGTGTCCTGCTGGATTTAAATAACTTATATCATCCAAGACTGCATGGAGTTGAGTGGCAACCACCCTCTCAATCATCTTCCCCAGAAAAGGGAGATTTAATACTGATCTATAGGCGTTTAAGCCTAGGAAGGGCCTTGTTAGAAGCAGATGTACCACTGCTTCTTTTAAACAGGAAAGAAAACTTGCCTCCCTGAGAGATGCCTTAATAATACATTGCAGCTGAGATTTAACTGCATCTCCTTCCTGGAAGACCAGCCAAGAAATGCAGGTAACCAAGGCAAGAAGTTGTCTTCCTTATTTTCCCTAGCAAGTTGTCCACATCTGTAGTACTCGCCAACTGAAATGGATCCATGTAAAGAATGAGCTGAGGATGCTGTACTGTTTTAAACTGAACTGTTTTAATTGCTTTTTATCTTTTAATTGTATTTTGTATGTGTGTGTATACGTGTGTGTATGTATGTGTGTATATACATATATTTAACAGCAGCATATTTAACAAAACTCTGGGATATTTATTTAGCCCATTAAGTATGGTAACTGTTCCTTTGGCTTTCCTGGCCTTGCTGTTCCTTGCGTAGAATTTTAGCTCCTTGCCTTCCAGAATATAGCCATCTTCTTGGCCACACTGTCCAGGCCTGGAGGCAATGCAGGCAAGCAGCTTTCCTTGCTGGAACTGCTCTTCCAGAAGGCTACTGATCTTAGCTTTCTTAATTGCATTTTATATTTTTAAGGTATAGTTTTAATTATTTTAATATTTTGAGTAGTTCCATTTTAATCTTCACTTTTTGTATGTATTTAGCTTTATTCTTCTTCTTTTTTAATTGTAAACCACCTTGAGTCCCAATCTTGGGAGAAAGGCAAGAGATGATGGTGATGATGATGATGGGATTCATTCTGATGACCAATGTGAGGAGGAAGAGTCTAGTTAGGTGAATGGCTGTTCACAAGCTTTTTCTCCCTGTTGGCATAGTCTTCAAAATTGAGACTACTGGTTATTTTCTTACGGGTGTTGTGGAATTTACATGTATTATCTTAAATTAGTCAAAGCTATTCACTTGGCAGTGTACTTCCTTGTCACTTAAAATATGACAGGACACTCTGCTCTTTTAGTTTTGCCACAGGACAGTTATAACAGTATTGAAGAGATTTTATTTTATTTTTTACCAAAACAGGAAACAGATTGGTTTTTGATGTCTGTTAATATGTGCCTGGAACAGTTAATGAGATTGTTATAGGTCACTTGGCTGCTGAAAGCAGATGGTACTCATGGACTGGTTTTTGGCTGAGACTGAGCATTCCAGTATCCTTGCTTGGCTAGGAAGTCACTGGCAGTCACTCTCATTTGAGAAAATATCAGAGGAAGAAAAAAAGCAGAGAAGTATTTGAACTATACTGAACATATGAACTGCTTAAGAGATTTTATTTTCAGGCTTTTCAGCAGCCTGTGCCTTTCTTGTATTCAGGCCTGAAATGTGCCCATGTTGATTTCATTGTTGCAAAACACTATTGTTCATTTTAGATTTTAAAGCCAAATTTCTTGTCCTTTAGGTTTGATGATGGGTTGAAAATATAGACAAAATGTATTTCAAAAACTCTATGGGAGCTGCTGTTGTATTTCTCATAGCTGGAGCTTCATATCTCTTTATAAGTCTTGTGGCTTAAACTTATTGTGCAGTACCTAACATTTGTTGCATCTGTAAATGATGCATTTGTATAATTAAGATAATCCCTACGTATTTTGTAGATTTTGGCTATTTATAGCACAGAATGTGGATTATTCTGTCTTTTATGTAATCCTTTTTGGGTGTGTTCGTATGAACAAAAGTCACAAAAACTACTCTATAGTGTCAGTCAGTGCCATCTCCACCATATTTTGTCATCATCTAGTTCTTGGGGACAGTGACTACTCTGATACATTTATTTTGTTTAAAACAGCAAAGTACTAACAGATATTCTGCATGTCATATAACACATGGTGGTGGGCTGCAGAATTCTGGACCCTACCACTTGCACTCTCCAATCTTTTGAAGTTTGAAGGAATCTTAAAATGCAATTAATAAACTAGCACATAAGAGTATGATACTTAGAGATCACTCTGATGTGTTAGTTTGCTTCTTGGATTGAGAAATTTGTAATGAAGGGATATCGAAAAAGATTATACCTCCCACTCACTGTCTCAGGTGATATGGCCCAGAATTTAATAATCTCATTCAGTGGCTGTGAGATGATGTGGAGTGGGAAAAGCATTCTTCCCCTGATGTCAAAAGAAGCCCAACTGGGGGATTCTATTCTAAGTAAGTTCTCCCTGAATGATCTTTCATCTCAGGCTGTTCTCTTCCTTTACGTGAATTTGGGTTTAAGATGAAAGGAAGGTATATACCTTCTTTGAGTTGAGAAAAATTTCCCTCTCCCAGAGTCACCCAGCAGATTTTAAACTGGACTTACACAACTATATCAATAAGCACTGAAAAAGTCATTATTCCTTTTAACTTAGCATCATTCGCAATCCCCCTGCTTTGTGTTGAATTTAGGACTGGTGCCCCTTTTGTGTCTACAGGGAATTAAAGATTCCATATGGGGGATCTGTACCATCTCCAAGCTGGATGCTCGGATCCAGCAGAAAAGGGAAGAACAGCGAAAAAGAAGAGCAAGCAGTGTGCTTGCCCAGCGAAGAGCACAGAGTGAGGAGAGCAAACAGGAGAAGTGAGTGTGGGAGCATCTGTGTGGGAGGCTCAGGAATTGGGTCAAGCCAGCCCTTTTCGTATTTATCAAGATATGAATTGTCATGATGATTTTAACATATTTATTTGGATTTCTTGCCCTACTTGAGAGAAAATAGGGTTGCTGTTCTTCTGAAACATATTTAGCTCTTAAACTGTGAGATACCCTCATGGATTTCCTTATTTCTCTCTAGTGAACCCCGGATAGTAAGCCGAATATTTCAGTGTTGTGCATGGAATGGAGGTGTATTCTGGGTGAGTTATTTATTTATTTATTTATAGTAAATGTGTGAGCATCATTTGAAATGTTGTACTGCTTTATTGCAGATGCATTGACTTGCTTGCAGTACTAATTTGGGTAATGTGGAAATCAGAGAAACAAAACAACGAGTGCTTTAAATCTGTGTTTCTTACTGAAATAAACATTTAAAATTAAATATTCTGTCCTTTTATATGGTGGACTGCCACTGTATTATAGACCCAAGTCAGATGTTATTTGTTCTTTTTTTTGGTCTTTATTTCGGTTAGTTATAAAACCCGCTTAATTCTTATTCTGTACTGCTGCCAGTGCTCAGTGCCAGCTGCCTGTTTGGCCATGCAGAAAATGTCTATGATTTACTAGGGGTCTCATTTTCTGTATTTGAGAATCATAACCTTAATAGGGCAGCTCTTTCATCTTTGAATCTCTCTCTTCATTCAGCAAATGCATCTGTACATCTAATTCTAGACACAGTCTTGAGCAGAGCACTACTGAGCAGAATAGTATATTAGCTGTAGCTGGTATAATGGATGTTTCATAGCCTTGATTATTTATTGTTAGACTCTGACTGATGAAGAAATAGTATGGAGGTAATGAAAGGATACGTTCAGTTAACATTTTGGGTACATTTAGAGGAACAGGTTTTTTTTAGAACTTTCCTACTGTTGCTTTGCATTTAATGTGCAGATTCTTCACATGAGTTTTGTGTTTAAATGAATGCAGTAGGCCCTCTGTATCTACTGGGGTTGGTTCCCGGTCCTCCCATGGATTCCAAAATCCGTGGGTACTCAAGTTATTATAGTCAGTGGATGTAATGTGCGCACATCAGCAGTAGTGTCTGTGTGCATGTCACTGCCATTTTAGATACAGGGGTACAGTGCTTCATGAGACCTCAGATTTGCACATGTGGAAGTCACGCATAAGGAGGACCCAGTGTACTTACATACTCCTCTTTGCTACTCTTCATGAAGAATGTCCAGTTCTCAGTGTATGTAGCATGTGTCTTCAGCATAGGCTTTTACCTACATAATTTTCACATTTTTGCTTTGTTTTCAAACAAACACCTTCTAGCCTGCAAGGTTAAATGCACAGTTTGGGTACAGATAACGTAGGTTAAAGAATAGTAAAGCTAGTACATGGTAACACAGGGTTTCCACAGATTAGGGACAGAATTTCAGGTCTAGCACAACAGCCTATTATTCCCATTGCAGCATGAGGTCAATTAACTTCTGTTTTTCTAGTGCAGGCTTTGGGTTTCTTAGAGATTCAACTTTGGTATTTTGTGTGTTCTGTAGACACAGAAAATGTTTAAGATATAATCATATGTCTGACATTCATGATTTTTGAATTAGACAACTGATAGTGGCTGTTGAAATGTGATTCCAAAGTAAATAAAGAGAGGAAGTGAATGGTCTAAATGACAAGTATGTCTGCATATTTGGTTGTTCCTTGATGGTTAGGAGGCTGAGTTGATCATCTGTTCTCACCAGAGTCAAGCTGTGTTTCAGGGTGGAACTCCATGTGTTAGCACATGCCAGTACTGCTTCTGTTTGGGACGTTTTCCTTATTTTTTTCACATACGAGGGACATTTTCAGTCATTTTAATAGGATGCATATTGATACTGGTGTACATAGTGATTGATATATATATATATATATATATACATATATATATATATACACACACACACACACATATACACACACACATGCGCGCACATGTACACACACACGCACGCGCACACAGAGTCGTCCATCCACATTTGTGGGTTTGACCCTCATGAACTTGATTATTCATGAGGCACCCGCCCACCTCTACCCCCATTCTCCCCCTCCCAGTCCCCTGCATTTTGCCTAGGCATATATTTCTTCTTTCCATGGACCTGGGCAAAACGCAAACAAATGGCAGGAGGCAACCCTGTGTAGGGCTGTAGCCCTGTGGCAGCCTTTCTCCGGTCATGTTGATGCCCCCTCTGATTCACTTGCCTATTGCCTGGGCACCTGGAAGGCAATGCACCTGGGCAAAATGCACGTGAATGGAGGGAAGTGTGTGTGTGACTGCTCCCCACCTGCATTTGCTTGCCTGTTGCTTGGATCCCTGGAAAGCAGTGCACGGGTTGAAATGCAAGTGAATGGGGGGGAGTGTGCACACGCAGCTGCCTTCCTTCCATTCACTTATCTATTGCATGTGGCTGCCCTTTCCCATTCGCTTGGCCTGGACACTGGAACGCAGTGCCCTGGGCGAAATGCAAGTAAAGGTGGGGAGCATGCACACACAGCTGCTTCTTCCCATTCACTTGTCTATTGCCAGGACATCTGGAAATCAAAGCACCCAGGTGCAATGCAAGTGAACGGGACAAAGGTGTGTGTTCATGCAGCTGCTCCCCTGCCATTCATGTAACTATCCAGGCACCCAGGCGAAATGCAGCTAAATTGGGGGGCAGCCCTGGAAAGTAATGGATGGTGGGGGGATTATTTTCAATTTTTTTACTTTTGTGAGGATTCTGTGCCCCAAACCCTTGTGAAAGTGGAGGGGCCACTGTACCTGAGAAGATTGGTGGATTTGTGCACGGTGGGGAAATTGACAAAATCTACCTTGAAGTTTCAGAATTTTGTGTAACCTGTAAAAAGCTGTAGAATGTCACTTGAACTGTGTAGCTGCAGTAGATAAACATACTAAACTGAAGTAATTTCCGTCCTGCTTCCTTTTTTTAGCTTAGTCTCTTCTTGTTCTACCGTGTATTCATACCTGTTCTTCAGTCAGCAACAGCACATATAATTGGTAAGTTCATAAGTGCTACATTGTTTAATCTCCTTTGTTGAAGAGGTGATTTCTTGGGTCTTGCTTGGCTAGTCATCTAATTTTTGGACTATTGGTAAGTTATATGACTAGTTTTCATTTTGGAGGAATGTTTAGAATTGTGTTTTTTGAATTCGTTAAACATGGCACATCTTTTTCTGAACTGAGTGAAATTTCAGAATTTGTTTCAAATATGATATGTTAGGGTAGTTTGCAATTTAAATAGAAAAAAGTCAAATATTCCCTTGGGCATGCTCTGCTGTTTAGCAAGGACAAAGAAAGCATTTTAAAGCTTTCTGTATTTTTATCAATGGATATTGTCTGCTAGGAATGTGTTTCAGGTTCATGCATTATCGAGAAGCTTAAGAGGTATGTGCTGTTGCTTTCACATGGGAGAAAGTATTTTTGAACCGTTGTCTCATCTTTCTTTGTTAAGTGTTGCATCAAACACTATAGAATCCATGAGGGTGATTCTTTTCTGCCTTGATCCTACTTATGTTTTTCTTCCACGTTTTCTAAAAATGAACAGAGATAGACTAAGGAAGGAGAATCTATAACTTGCAAACTCACATTCTCACTTTCAAAACTTCAGAGAACTAAAATAGTCAGTTTTGAAATTATCTTCTCAGAAATACATCTTGGAGCTCTTGGCTCTTGATCCTGACTGTATTTTTTTTTTAGCAGAAAGGTTGTTTTTTTTTGGTTTTTTTTGCCACCCTGCAGTTTTTGGAAAATAGATCTTACAGGATGGAAACCCAGTCCTTAACATGCTTACTTGAATGTAAATCCTGGGGAATACACTTCAAATATATTTCCTGCTGACTCTGAAGGAAGTTTCAGCCTTTGAGACTTATTAAAGAAGGAAGAAGCAATGGTTTCTCTGATTGTATCTCAAGCACAATGGACTGTATCCTGGCACTCTTCTTCTTCTTCCCCTTGCAGCTCTCCAACTTGCTAAAAATTTGCTTTAAAGAGTTTCCTACCCCCCCCCCAATCATATAGTCAGAGTACATGGGAATGTGGCTATAGCAGGGAGGAGGAATCACTCTTCTTGATTCTCTTGATGGAAACCCTCCATTGGATCCCAACAAATGTCTGTATTTTTGAGTGACACTAGAAATAAATATGCAGGCAAAAGGGACAAAGTGCATATTCTCATAGGGTTAGTTGAAATGGAACATAGATCTACTAGGTAATTTTTTAAAATAGGTAAATATGCTGGCTGAGGCCAAACTTCTAAATTAAGAGAGGCTCTAAATATATTCCTGGATGCATTGCCCAAGCTGTCTTTCAAAGCTGTTGCCAGGAAATGAGTTTTATACAGTGGAGCTTCTTTTACTTTTTTGAGCCAGAAGTTCAGGCGGTCATCATAAGTTCTTTGTGCATGTTCTAATGATAATCTTCTCTCTGTTTGGAAGGTGACCCCTCTTTACATGGTGATGTCTGGTCATGGTTGGAATTTATCCTCACATCCATTTTCAGTGCCCTTTGGGTTCTTCCCCTCTTTGTTCTTAGCAAAGTTGTCAATGCCATCTGGTTTCAGGTAAGTGGTCCTGCTAGGAGACTATCTGCTTATGAGTACATTAAAACATACTCATATAGCTCACAAATGCTGGGATCCAAGGTGACTAACAACATAGTTATAAACAGATACTGTAACTCACAGTAATTGATGAAATAGGCACTGAGCTCTGAAAATGTGTATAGTTGTAATAGAAGTATATGTGGAACAAAGAAACCTAATCATTTTCGAAATGGGAAGGAAGCATTTGTGTTAGGAGCAATTAGTGTGAGCTCTTATTGCTCTGTCTGTTCTGTGGACTCTTGTTACTCTTTGTTCTTTAATGCACGTTGAAAACAGCCTTCATTCTTTCATGTTTTTTTTTCAAAAAATCCAGAAATAGCATCTTGTAAGTAAAATTAGCTATGCTGAGTTGCAGGGAAGTTTTCATAGAAAAGAGCATGAGTACCGGTAATTTTGCTGTTTCCTAGTGAAATCTTTTCTTTTGTATATGCATTTTTAATAATATATTTTTCATGCAAGATGGCTTATCTTGTTCTTTGCTAGATACACTAAGAAAGGAGATGACAGGTGCCCTTAAATAGTAAAAGAATTAGCTGTGGTTTTAGAGATAACTTCTGCTAAAACACTGACTTGTATTTCAGGATATTGCTGATCTGGCATTTGAAGTGTCAGGAAGGAAACCTCAGCCTTTCCCCAGTGTCAGTAAAATCATTGCTGATATGCTGTTCAACCTCTTACTGCAAGCTCTCTTTCTCATTCAGGTAAGAACCTGGATTCAGACTGCATAGGGGCTTTGAAGAATTAAAGAAAGATCAGATATAAAGATCATTTAGACCAGCAGTTCTTAACTTTAGGTCCTCCAAATGTTTTGGACTCCAACTGTCAGAATTTTTGACTATTATCTATGCTGGCTGGGGCTTCTGGGAACTGAAGCCCAAAACTTCTAGAGGACCAAAGTTTGAGGACCACTGATGTATCCTTATATCTTGTGGTAAAACAGAATTAGGCAGGCCTTTAGAGAATTTAGACTCGAAGGTTTGTGAATCAGAGAGCTCTGCAGAAAGAAGAAGGCAGAATAATTCCAGATGATCCACTGTCAGTCACTAGCCAATCTAACCTAACTGGCAGTTCCTTCCCAATCACAAACATTATGATGATCAGCCAGCTCCTGTACTCCAATGAAAAAACACCTCTGCAGACCCATTAAGGAAATTTTATTAGATGCAAGTCTTTGCTACGCACAAGTAGTAGCAATAGGCCAATTTCTATTGTTCAGGAGCAGCTGATAGAATTTTGAAGGGAGAATGATGACAATGAACCAGTTGTCTCATAGCATTTGTGATCAGACTTTATCAGTTACCAGATAATGATGAGTGTTTGGGAGGAAATAAATGGATGAGAAAACATGAAATGTCTCTTCACATATCAGGCTTTTGAGACTCTGTATAAGGGCTAATTAATAATGCTTGTGATCTTAAGGAAACTGCTTTTGTAGGGGAGAAAAATGCACATCTTAAACTGATTATTTCTTGCTCTCCACAGGGGATGATTGTAAGTTTGTTTCCTATTGATATCATTGGCCAGCTGGTCAGCCTGCTTCATATGTCACTGCTCTACTCTCTGTATTGTTTTGAATACCGCTGGTTTAACAAAGGTTAGTGCTTCTCTTCCCTTCCATAGCTTTCGAACAACAATTGCAGCACATGTTCAGTGTTTTGATTCTCCTTAAATTTAAAAAATTGTCTGCTTCTTAGCTATGTTTGCTGTGAGATTTCTGATATATATATAACACACACACACACACACACACACACATACACAAATGGAAAATATATCAACAAACCTTACACTGCCAGCCACCCAGCCCATCCCAAGCTGTGGCACTGCTATGCATACTTGCTGCGTAGTTTTGAATCATAGATGGAATAGGTTTGTGGATAATCTAGCAGGAGCTTCCATCTCTCTGATTACTTTGTGTTGCAAGGACTTGTAGGAGTATGAATGAAATATCACTATGCTTCTACTTTGATTCTGTTAAGACTTAATTTGTTTTTCCTCTTGACAGGAATTGAAATGCATCAACGATTATCCAATATAGAAAGGAACTGGCCCTATTACTTTGGATTTGGTTTACCACTGGCCTTTCTCACTGCAATGCAGTCTTCTTACATTATCAGGTTTGAGATATTTTATTCCTTCCCCCCCCCCCTTCTGTTAGAATAATAGCAAAACTTTAACAAAAATGCATAAGATAATAGTGAGGAGGAAGAACTGTGGTTAGCAGAAAGGGAATTGTGTGAATGGTAACAAAACATGGCATGGGAGGAATGGGAAGGAAAGAATGTCAGTACAACAAAGGTATAGGCAAGATCTGTTTCCTCTATGCAGCACCAAGAAAATGGATAAAGAACATCTATATGGGGAAAATACTTCTATTATTCCAAAAGGGTGTGAAAATCTCAATTTTTTTTTTTAAATTGAGTTTTGAAATCTCAATTTTTTTTAAATGTAAGACTGTTTTCATTTATGTTTTAGGGAGGCAGCATCTGTTTGTATGTGCCAAACTAGGAAAAGGGGAAGGGATAATGTCTTGGAGAACACTTGGAGACCAAATGCTGTGCGTGATAAGCTTTTAGCACAAACGAACACTGTAATCCCAAAATGGTTCTGAAGGTGGAAGACCGAAGAAAGCAATCCCACTTCAAAAACATTTTTACTATTTACTATTTTAGCAGGAAAAGAGCCTGGTGTGATAAAGCTTTCAGTGTTAGTACAAGCTTCATCTGTATCAGAAGTTGATCCCATCCACATCACATGTTATGTCCAGTTTTCAGGTGGAAAATAAGGAAGGTTGAGGAAGAACAAAGTTTTCTGATTGAAAGAGACTGCAAGCTGTATCAGGAATGTTTTAGTCTTTCAGAGAAAGTGGATGGGATCAACTTGTGACACAGATGAAGCTTGTAGCTGGTCTCCAAGTGTTCTCCAAGACATTATCCCTTCCCCTTTTCCTAGTTTGGTACACAGAAACAGATGCTGCCTCCCTAAAATATAAATGAAAACAGTCTTACATTTTAAAAAATCTTTTATTCAGAAGGGGGCTTCCTGGTTGGGTTAGGCAGACTTGTAACTTCAGATTTAACTAATCAGTTGCAAATGAAAGCCAGCTGCTATTGGTCTGTCTGTCTCATTGATTCTGGCTCATCTACCAGCGATTAGTTAAGTCTGAAGCTAGAAGAAAGCAATAATTAATTGATTAATAAAATAAATGCTTTTCTAAACTGTAAGACTCTTTTGCATGAGTGTGGGGGAGAGTGTATGAGAGATAGAGAGGATGAGAGACTCTGAAAGGGTGCTGGAAAAAAAGGTGGGGAAGAGGGGGAGAGTGGCCATGGAGAAAAATACAGAAAATAGAGAAGATAGAGAAAAAAAATAGAGAAAAAAAAGTCTAAATGTTTCTCAGTTACTTTGTCAATTGAAAGGAACTCAAATTGAAATTTCCACCCCTTCTCTTGTCCCTGATCACTGGTGGTGGAGTGATGTTTTTCCACCTGCAACACTTCCATTCAATACTCCCAGACCACCCAAAATCACCATAAAAGTACAACTGAATTTTTGCACAGGAAATGATATCGCAACAGAAGTAGGAAAGGAGCCATTAATGGATTTTTTGTATTAATAAAAAACGCTTTCCAAACGGCCTCTCACAGAAAATAACTGAACAACGACATGTGATAAGTCCAGCCAAAGATGCTATTGTCCAGCTGTAAGTGTGATTTACCTGCCGTGTGTGATAAAATCCTTGGATCCACAGATTTGTACTTTGTGCTAAACAATGACAGCAAAGATGTAGAAGATTCACCTTGAAGAGATTGTGTTGGATATGAAGGCTTTAATGCAGCATTGCTATGGAAACAAAATATGGAAGTTTTACTCTTTAGAAAAATCTAGAAAGTCTGTCCTCTACACAGACTGACCAAAGTTTTGCAAAAAGACTTGGTTCTTTCAGCATAGCTGGAGACTATGTTTCAGTTTTGCTGGAGGTGCTTGTACCTCCTTAGGCATGGAATGCCTTAGCATCCCTGCCACTGTCTTCTCTCTTTCCCCAGTTGCATAGACTAGTTTCATCACGGACTCGATTATTGTTAGGTAGAGTAAGTTGTTATTAGTTGAGCTATCAGATGTGGGAAAGGAATTGTATGCCTCAGATGGTTCTGTTTTTATTTTTGTTTTATCACTAGAGGGCCTGTGGCAAAACACAAAAGAAGAATTAAATTTACTTGGGCTGTAAGATAATGACTTAAGCCTATGCTAGCAGTTAGCTCATTTCTGCTACCAGATTTCACAGTGTGGGAGCTACACCCATTTCAGATTGATATATGGTAATTGTTTATAGATCCTACTGTCTTGAGTCCACCAGTAATTCTGTAAAAGTTGTGGTTGCATCTTGGTAGTACATTATAGACATTGTGTTGATAGAATAATCTGACAAGAAGGGACTCTTTGGTTGATTACATATTTTGTTTCTTTTTAGTGGCTGCCTGTTTTCCATTCTTTTTCCTCTGTTTATCATCAGCGCCAATGAAGCAAAGACACCAGGAAAAGCATAGTATGTATCCCTCCCACCCCCTGTAGTTCAGTGTGAAATGGTGAAAGGAGAGGAACCCACCATTGGGCTATGAAGCTTTTACTGAGGGTAGAGAATGTCTTTCATTCTCAGGGTCAAATTAAGTTTGAGGCAAGTACTCAGGGACTGCATTCCAGTGATTGGTAGGGTTGAAAACAAAAGGGCAGGTGCAACAATACTGTCTTTTTTAAAAATGGAAGCTCTTAGTGTGGATAACTAGGCCTTCAGGAAGATATTTTTGTCTTTATGATTGTGTGTGTGTGAGCTGAGAAACCATGAAATGTTGGTGTCGTGGGAAATGTGCATTTGGAGAAACCTAGAGGTATGGTTTGGGACCCCAAGAAAGACAGATTTTGCCCAGGTCCTTAGGTGCTCACCAAACTGCAAATTTGTTCCTGCGGTTTTTAACACTGATTTTTACCTAATAGTGAAATAGAGTGACCTAGAGAGCATTGGAAGTCCTGACAACTGATTTAACTTTCTGAGTATTTCTGATAGGATCTGGAGGTCATCACTGTTTGATCCATGAATGTATTGACTGGAGGGATTCAAGTATGAATTTAGCTTCTGCTTAGTCACTGGGGACAGACAGAGTTATGACTCCCGACAAGAACATGTATAATTTGTAGATACCAGTTTTGGTGAATGTGTGGACCACTCAGATTGGTGTTAGAGAGAGATGGAGATCTAGCAGCCATAAAGAACATCATGGTGTGGATAAAAGATTTATACCCTAATGAAGCAAATAGTGGCAATATGTTGATTTTGAACTGTCTGCCTTGATGGCTGCAGTTAGTTAAGTGCAAAAGTTTGTATCCATGTATGTAAAATTGTGAGCTTACAGATTGCAGTCAAATACGAAATTTCACTAACAGCTTCTTCATGGCTCTTCAAATAATGTTTTAATTCCATTTCCCATCAGTCCCAGCCACCTTGGCCAGTGCTGAGGTACAATGAGAGAAGTAATTCATCAGTAAGAAGCCAGCTTGGTGTAATGGTTTGAGTGCTGGACTATGGCCCTAGAGACCAGGGTTCGATTCCCTGCTTGGCCATGTAAACCCACTAGGTGACCTTGGATATGTCACACTCAGTCCCAGAGAACCCCACAATAGATTGATCTTAGGGTTGCCGTAGGCTGGAAACAACTTGGAAGCACACAACAACAACAATGACAGTTCATCAAGGTCTGAAGTCAGAAGGTTCTTTACCCTGTTTTAGAGAAAAGAGTAAGAAATATTATTTCTCTGTGTTAAACATTATAAGACAGAATTTGTTTAGTAAAGGCTGATGCATAGTTCACGTGACAGTGGACAGAAAACCTCTGAATGGGAAGCTAACAGTTGTCTTTGTGTTCCAGCCACTTCCAGTTACGCCTCTTTTCCCTGGTGGTCTTCCTTAGCAACAAACTCTTTCATAAGACAGTTTACCTTCAGTCTACCCTGAGCAGCTCTTCTTCAGCAGATCGACTGCCCTCGCCACATTCATCGCCTGCCAGACAAAAGGCTGCTTTGGCACACTGAACCATAACCAAAGTGAGAAGGGAGGAAGGTCACTATCCCTGGCTATTATATATGTGTTCCTGTGATCCAGGGAAGGGCAGTGAACAATCTGCCAAAGGGACTTGTGCATCTTCTCTTCCAATCACTGTTGTAAGCTCCAGTTGGACACTGGTTTTGAGTAATGGAGGTGTGTGTGAAGAAAAAAAATGTGTGTGGGGTGAGAGAGGGAGCAGTAGAGCCTGAGTTTTTAACATCTGTCAGTTTTATAAAGCCAGGTTCTTTGCCTGTTTTTCTAGTGTGTAATGGACCTGTGCCTGTACTGTTTTTGTATATCCCTCTCCTGTGCCATTTCCCCCCTCTTCCCAGAGTGAATGGAGGTTTTTCTTTTTTGTAAGACATATTTGTTGTAGCTTTGTGATGATGCTAATGGGGTCTTTATGGTGAACTGCACCACAAGTGTTGGGTTTTGTCAATGATCATAGTTCTTTGTATATTTTAACTCAGGTCAGGATTTTGTAATCCCTGTTGTGTTTGAAATGAAAAGTGGATCATGTAGCTCTAGCTGCACAGTCAAGATACAGAATGGGGAGAATTCCATTCTTAATATCTGGTGACATTTGTGCATTTCTTGTTGCAACTGACACACTTTGGTAGTGTCACCCTTGAAGGACCTGGCTGGGTGCCACTTCTAGCTGTTTCTGTGTCAGAAGGGATCCACTTTTGATGGCTGAAACAAATTCCTAACCTTAACAGCAGAATGTATGGATTTTTTAAAAAACAAAATCTACATCCTTGGAGCTTTTAGAAAAGTTCTTTCTGAACTTTCAAAGGGAAATGAGAAAGTGTACGGGTACAGTCAGGCACTGAAATGGAAACATGTTGAATCTGTGTGTGGAGTTGTATGATCTACAGTATAATGTTTTGGTCTTGGAACAAGTAGATGCTTTGAAAAAATAGTGTCTTTATAGATCCTAGTGGTGCTTGAAGAAAAACAGTTGAGATTCCAAAGGATATCCGTATTAAAACCAAGACAGAACTATTTTGGTTTCTGCAGGACTTCTGGCCAGAATTTCAAAGAGGCCATTGACTTTCTGAGTCTCTGTATGATGGACTTTCCTTTGTAGCAAAAAAGACTGGTTTGAGTCAGGGTTAAACTATAGCGTCAATAATGACCTGACATGCAACTTTGTCCCAGCCAAGTTAGAACGATGTACACCGAAGTGCTCCTGTATGGTTCTAATTGAAGCTGAAACTAACTCATCAGCACAAGATACATGATCTTTGTATATGTCTGTTTGTCTGTGTGTACATACGTAACTGTGTATGCACAAAGGGAGTGCAAACCCTGATTTTAGACAGTGTTCCTCATGCATGTCAAATTTCTGTAGGGCTGAAAACTCTGAAACTTTAAAAAAAAAGCCTTTGGGGGTTTTTTTTGCAGAACTGAGGTCAGTCTACAGATAACCTTTTTGTCTAGTATTTTCACACTGAAATATTAAATAAAAGTGAAAAAACTCCAAATAAGTTGTAAGTGATTGTGTGATTTAACTGTGAAGCTAATTTTAGTAGCGGGGGCTGGGAGCCGGAAGAATGCCAGCACTTAAACTCACTCTGGATTCATTAACATCATAATTTTCTTGCACTTCTGATTCATGCCCTTGTATGTTCACAGATCTGTAGCCATAAGGGTGACACCCAGGTACAAGGGAGAATTACCAGTGGACTGAGACTAATTTGAAGCTTTGTTTTTGCTAAATAAGTTTTGGATTCCTGCATACCTCAAACAGTACTGTAAGGATGCTGACACAGAATGTTGACTGAATAGGAGAAATTGGCAAACCAAGTGGTGGTGGGGAATGGAGGGGCTGGAAGGAGAAGAAGAAACACAGTGTCAGAATGCCTTTTCCAGTAGTGGAGGGAGGTATCTTATCCGGGGTTGTCACCTCCTGTTTAAGGGGAGGTGGCCTGAGCTAATAATATACAGTTTCTATATGTTGTGGGAAGAAGACCCAACCCAGTTCTAAATCCTGATCAAGGGACAGCATTTGTCTTCACTTGGCCTAGTAATTAGGCTTGGCCTTCGAATATTTTGGCTGGCAATATTTGTTATTAATTCTTAGAAGCCTTGACTCTGGGAATACCAGAGGTGGAAAGGACAGAGGCAGCAGATAGCCTCCAGACAGATGTCTGGTCATATCCAGCGACATCTTAGAACACTGGGTGGACTACAGACAGGAAAGTATTCCTTCAGAGATAGTAGGATTTCACCAACCTATACAAGTCACGAAGATTGGGCTGTAGCAGGCAAGAAGCTCCCTAGTGCAACATCCATATCAGTGGGAATGGGAGTTAAAATGAGATCTGTCAGTTTCCCTGCCACCACTAGAAAGGGAAGAGGGGGAACTACCTCCTGAGGATGATGAGTTCAAGCTTTCCCCGATTTTAAGCTCATTACTTAATAGGGGCCTAAATACCCTAAAGGTACCAGAACTTTTCTTGGAAGCTAAGTAGATGGTACTTTGATGGGAGACCACCAATGAATCTCAGGTTGTAGATTGTATTTCAGAGGAAGGAACTGGCAAAACCATCTCTGAGTATTCCTTGCCTGAGAAAACCCTATGAAATTCATGGGGTCGCCATAAGTCAACAGGTGACTTGAAGGCATGTATTGAATGTACTACACACATGTACTACACACATACTGAAGAAGGGCATCAGGATCCTTGATATACATCCCCAAGAGGAAGCTGATAAATGAGATAAAACCACTTCCAAAGTCCCTGAAATACTCTCCTAAGGTTTTTGGGAATCCATTAGAGGAGATACTAGAAAATGTTACCAGCAGGGAGCAAAAGAAATGATTAAAAGGAAGCTTTTACCATCCAAAAGAACAGAGCCTTTTAAAATTTCCTTGGACATCCCAGGCTACAGGAGGGGACTCAAACTTTTAACAAAGGATTGTAAACAGAATAAACAAGACAGAAAGCAGCAATGGTTATGCATGTAGCTCTGGTGGTGAGACTTCAAATTTTGTTCATAGAGGGAATGAGTTTTCTTTAGACTCTTCAGTCAGTGAGCCACAGATTTCACATTCCACCAGATTAACTAATAATCTACCTCAGGTAATACTCCTTGAAATGTCAGTGGGTTTTATAGGCCATTCCACATATTTTGGATGTCGGCGTGACAGAGTAGGTCTTTTGTATGCAAAACTTTTTCAGCTCATACTTGATATTTTCCATTGTGGACAAGCACTGTAGGTACTGGAGGGTGATCTTGGACTGCTAAAAGAGTAAATTGGTATATCAGGAGGTGCAAGTTTCTTACGGAACTCATCTAGACCAGCCATTCTCAACCTTTAGTCTTCCAGGTGTTTGAGACTTCAGCTCTCAGCTCCCATCATTGGCCCAGGTGGTGGAGGCTTCTGGGAATTGAAGTCCAGAACAGCTGGAGGATCAAAGTTGGAGAATGGCTGCTGCAGACTATTCCAGAGCAGAGCAACTCAAAGTGGTGGTCTGTAGAAGACCAGTGCTATCAGCTGCTGCTCAATTGGCTGTTTCCAGAAAAGAAGGGAATAGTTATAATTAATTGTACAAACATGGTGCTGGTTTGTGAGTGGGTGGGTGAGTCTGCTCATCTCCCACATCAGATAACTTAAAACAGTATTCTAGAGTATGTCCAGAGGGGAGGGGTTTTTTTTTGTGTCTCTAGATTTAAAAGGAGCCTACTTTCACATCCAGATTTGTTCAGTTCACAGGAACTTTCTGAGGTTTGTATACCAGAGATCCGTCGAGGATTAACTTGTGCTCAATCATCAGGATATAGTCATGTAAAAAGAACAAGCTGTGAAAGTATAGAGAATGGCCCTTCTTCCCATACAACTTTGCAGATGTTTTCTAGGATTCTCTGAACCACTTGCCATAGAATTAAAAGTTCCAGGAAACCTGGCAGCCACACTAACAGAGAAATAAGCTATGACTCCTACCTCTCACCAGGAAAGTGTTACCCTGATTTCTGGGGCCCCATGGGGGACACCTCAGTGTGCTCCAAATGATGGGGAATGGGAATTAGCCAGAGCACAAGCTGTAGCACTATAAGAGGCAGGGTAACCTAGCGAGATCTTTAAACCCAATTTTTACGGGGTCAAGCCAAGCCAAAAACTAAGCAAAATTGTCTAATAAAATGATTTTATTGAGGGGAATTCATTCATGCATGCACACAAGATACACACACACACACAAACATTCACACAAGAGCTAGCTGAAAGAGAAAGGGAGGAAAAATTAGAGAGGCTGAGGGATTTGGGGGGATTTATAATTACCAGTCCAGAAGAGTAGTGAAGAGTAGAAATGTGTTTTGGCTTAGGTAGGACCTAAGAGCAGTTCTCATTCAGGAGTCAGACGGACAGAGTAACGGGTAGATCTTCCAGAGACTGCACTGGGCCTCCTCAAATCAGGGCTATTTGTACCCTGAAAATGGCTTGTGGCTATGAAGGTTCCAGATGCAAGACAAAGGGAACCTGTTGTGGACAATGGGTCTTTTGCCTGTTGATGGGCTTATTGCTTTGATTGACAAAAGACATGATGGATGTTGTAATAGCTGTCTATTGTGGGTTCTGTGAGGACAGAGGAAAGAATCCAGGTGTACAAGGGATGGATAACTACAATCAGTGTTCTGGTGGGCTCCTCACAGTTGGATTCCCTGGAAAATTCCAGCTTCTATTTAAGCCTATTATCCGCAGGAATCGTGTGTATTTGCCTGACAGATGACTCAGTCTTACCTGGAGGAATTTTGGAGTTGACCTATGCTTCCTTACATTTACAGTCAAATTCTTTCCCTCACTCAGTTTGACCTCTCTATCACCTCTCAGGCTTGAATTTGATATCAGAGCCAATAAAATGTGTTGCCAATTACATATGACGCCCATCCAAACCATACTGATATCGGGGACCCCCAAAGCGGGGCCTTACAAAAGGTAGACCCAAAATTTCATAGCAAAGCAAAGTGCATGCTTTTTATCCATCTTTCCAAAAAGTATTGTATATGGAGCACCTCATCACCAGCTGGAAAAGATAGAAACCTAGGAATGTTTTGTAAGTTTGTACTACCTTGGATGCACCCTTAGATGCAGGGGTGTAGCTAGAGGGAATGGCTCAGTGGACAGGACAAGGGTGTTGCCCCCCCCCCAAATAAGAATTCTGTCCCCAACAAAATTTTCCTTCAGTCTACAAATTTCTGGCATTGTAGTAACTTAAAACATCTGTTGAACATTTAGAAATACAATTTAGACATCTAAAGGAAAGGAGCAGGCAGTGAACAAGGCAGTGTGGACACTCTGAATCGAAGAGTTCTGGAGGGGAAGGACGGGCAATTTAGGAGGGGGGTGACTTAGAATTCTCAGCTAGTCTCACCAGAATACAAAGCCCAGGATTCCACAGGATATTTCCATGGCCGATAAAGTGGAATCTAGCACTTGAGTAGTGTGAATGGTCCCCACAGCTTTCAACTCCCTATGCAGATCCCATGAGAACACCCTATGTATGGGTGGAGGTTTAAGTGGAGAGGCATGCCCCAGAAAATGTCACATATGGCACTGGGAAGAGATTTCTCCCCAAAATCCTTGACAGCCAAGAAGATGACAGAGACCTGGCAGTTCAACAATGAAGACCTTTATTCAGACCAACTGTAGAGCTAGCAGGGTTGAAATTCACTGAATACTTCTTACTGATGCTCCTTGATTGTTCAGTTGTCAGGCATGATTCTGGAGCCAACCTTGACTGAGCAAGTCTGAGCTGTAAGGAAATGGCATGTGATGCTGTGAACTAGTCATGAATTCTGAAAACCATGCTCTCCTGTGCCACAGAGGGGCAATCACAATCACTCTTTCTCAACCCTTTCCTCAGAGGTGTTGTCATGGGTAAGGCCTAGAGGAGACATAGTGGCCATGGCACTACGAAGAGCATTGAAACTGTGTTCCCTTAATCACAAAGCATGAAAAAAAACCTTTTCACCTTATTATTTACCAAAGAGGCAAAGATGACACATCTCCAGCTGTATGATTCACCACAAAATGTGAAAATATCCAAATTTGTCCAGGTCAGTGAATGCAATCACATTATTCAGCACAAGGTGAATGTGTTCAACCCTTGTGGAAAGAAGATGGCTTCTCCCTGCACTTATACAAGTGCCATGTGTCTTTCCTTCATCTTGATTTTTGTAAGCCTTCGTGGTCATGCTAGAATAGCCCAAAGAACTAAGAGGTTTTCTCTGGATGGGGAAGCTGAGATTCTGTTTTCAGTAAAAGGAAAGAGAAGTGGTTGTCTGAGTAAACAGGACGTCATGAGGGAGAAACAGCTCTGCTAAAAGGGAGTGCCCCAAACAAACATAACAAGTTCAAATATCTGCCTGACAGTGAGGAGGAGAAAGCAACATATGCTGTCTCCTGCTGCTACAGAGGAAAGGTGTAGAGTGGTTAGAATCCGAACTGGAAGTGCTGCATGCTGCAACATTTTGTTAACAGGACAGTTTTTGGATATGGTGATATTGATCCTATGCAAAGACTAGCAATGGTTACTCCTTTTTTTCAATCTCTCCAAGTGTTAGTCCTTGCATAGGACCAATATAGTACCATCCCTATTCAGGAAAAGGATTGGGAGGAATGAGAAAATGTCAAGATTTGTAGTTATTAGCAAGAATCATAGAAATGTAGAGTTGGAAGAGACCCCAGGGGCCATCCAATCCAACCCCCTGCCATGCAGGAACACCCTCAAAGCACTCCCGACAGATGGCCACCTAGCCTCTACTTAAAGGCTCTTCAGTGAGCAAGGGTCTTCAGTGAGGAAATTTATCCTGATGAGAACAGATGATGCCTTGTGGCTATCCGGACTACTTACTGCTGGAGAAGAAGACAATGGAAAAGCAGGAACTGAGGGAACAGAACGCAGTAGAGACTCGAAGTGGTGGTCCACAGACTGGTGCCAATCCATGAGCCACTGATTGATCCAGTTCTTGGCAAGGTTCCCAGAAAGAATCACTTGTAATCAATTGACACAAACTGAAAACTGATCCCTGGCACATTAGAAAATCCACAGCCCCAGTCAGATAACTTGAGATGCAGAGGGATAGAATACCCTTGAAAAGGAGAGGCTAGCAAACTGGAATTTTAGCGACTGTATACATTTCTTTGGCAGTGTATTTTAATGTTCAGAACTGATTTTAAAGTAAATGAAATACAGCTCTTATTACAATGCTCTCTGATTCTAGTATAAGGCCCTTTTCGCAAAGGATTTGTCATGCGAAAGGGCCTCCGGAGTGTCGCGCGACTCTGAGGAGCGTTTCAGACGACGTGCTTGCAATCGTGTGACGCTGTCAGGGCCAGCAGGTGCTGATCGCGCACTATATCATTTTTGGCTTTTAGCTGAAAATGGTGTGCACATAGCTCTGAGGCCCCACATGCACTTACCATACATGTGGAGCCTCTGGAGCCACGGCCCTTGTGCTTTCTCCCCCAACGCAACCTGGGAAAATACCCGGCTGCACTGCGGAAGGAAGAGGTGGAGCCCTCATACTGCCTGCCAGCCAGCAGCTCATGTGGAGCTGGAGCAGAAGGGACGTGAGAAACCCATGGAAGAGGCTGCTCGCGTGATCCCCACGTGACTGCGCCAGACAGAGGTAAGCTGTGGAAAGGGCCTAAGACTTGCCCAAATGCAAAGCAACACAACAGAGCTTGAACTCAAATATGTATAAAAACAGTCCGGCCACACTTCACCACATAGTTAAGGTCACTCTTCCCCATCCCTGCATGTTTTTGACTACAATTCCTGCCAGCCCAGCCAGTGTGAATGTTGATCACAATTGCCAGAAATGATCAGAGATATAGTCTGAACCTATCTGGAAAAAATCCAGTTGGAGAAGACTGGTTTAGACAATACCAGTTTCATTATATTCACGGGTGAAAAAAATCACTAATTTCTATTGCTCTTTTCTGTCTAAAATTTTATTAGCTATTGATATGATTAGGGAAAGAAGATACAGAGTTAACCACAGAGATATATTTGGATCATCAGTCAAATCCCAGTAGCCCCTTATTTCCCTAGGTCTCTGTTCTACCTTCTATCACTTAAAAAATCAAATAAACCTAGGCTGGAAGTCAGTAGCTTGCTATGGATTTGTGGCAATTTTTAGAAACATTATGATTCCACTTTTTTTGTTTTCCTCATCCCTACGAGAATGTACATATTGTGAAGCTGTAAGCAAATGCTACTTAACATATTCCTATCTTACACAATTAATACTTTTGCTCATGGTTTAAGTCTGTCAGTTCAAGACGGCCGCAGACCCTGAGGGTTTTTCCTGGCCAAAACCAGAGACGTAGGGATAATTTCCTTGCGATGTCATTTAATGTTATGCATTAAGCACCTAGCATAGTTACGCACATCTTGTCATTTATTCATACACATACATATATAGAAAATATTTTTCTGAAGACCGCAGTCAAGAAATCAGAAGACTATGAAGGAACCAGGCAAGATACTCAAGTGTAAAGATATATCATTGAATACCAATGTCAGGCTTATCCATGCCACTGTATTTCTGATTTCTGTGTACGGCTGTGAAAGACAGTCAGTGAAAAGCCCAATGGGAAGAGAACCAACTCATTCGAAATTATTTATTTTTATTTATTTTATTTATTTGTATCCCGCCTCTCCATATGGATCGAGGCGGCGAACAACTTACAAATAGCATGTATTTCGAAACATTTCTATATATGCCCCCAACAAGCTGGGTACTCATGTTACCGACCTGCGAAAGGATGGAAGGCTGAGTCAACCTTGGAGCCCGGCAGGATCGAACTCACAACCTTGGGGCTTGCAGTACTGGCATTTAACCACTGCGCCACCAGGGCCACGCTGCAGAATTCTGCAGACACCACGGACTGCCAAAAAGACAAGTAAAGGGGTGCTTAGAGTCAATCCAGCCTGAACTCTCCCTAGAAGCCAACCTGACTACACTGAGGCTCTCCTGCTTGGGAGATACCACGAGAAGACGTGACCTACTAGGAAAGACGAAGGCCATTTCCGCACTAGACTGTTATAGTGCTATTATTCCACTTTCGACATCCTATGGAATCCTGGGGTTTTCACTTTAGGGAAGGGCCTCAAAGGCTAACTCAGGAGTAAGCTATAGAACCACAGAATCATCAAGTTGGAAGAGACCCCCAGGGGCCATCCAGTCCAACCCCTTTGCCATGCAGGAACACGCGTTCAAACCACCCCCAGCAAATGGCCATCCAGCTTCTGCTGAAAAACCTCCAAGGAAGGGGACTCCACTACACTCCGAGGCAGCCTATTCCACTGCCGGACAGCTCTGACCATCAGGAAGTTCTTCCTGAGGCTTAAGTGGAATCTCCTTTCCTGCAGCTTGAATCCATTGCTCCTTGTCCTGGTCTCTGGAGCAGCAGAAAACAAGCTTGCTCCATCCTCAACATGACACCCCTTCAGATATTGAAACATGATTATCACGTCCCCTCTGGACCTTCTTTCTGTCAGGCTAAACATACCCAGCTCCCTGTTGAAATCTATTAAAATCAATATTTTACAGTAGCAACGCCAACTGCTTCTCTCTTTTCTTAATCGCTCCCTCTGGAAACGCTCCTTTGGCGCCTAAATCTCCGGCTGGCTCGCTCTCCAGCCTCCTATTCGCCGCCTCCGCCGCCGCCCCCTCCTGCCACGTGACCCCGGCGAGCCACATCCCCCTCCGCTCCCGTCTCCTCTCCCATCCTCCCAGGAGGACACGTCACTGCTCTCTTCCTCAACCAAGCTTCCCGCTTCCCTCAAGACAACCGCCCCCGTCGACTCGCGTTCTCACCAATCGGAGATGGAGATGGAGAAGCGCTCCTCTTCTTTCCTGACTGGCACGTCCCTCCTCCAATAGCCTCTTCCATGAGACGGGCTCTTGAAAGTGACGGACGTCAAGCTTCCCCAATAGTCATCCGAACAGCGGGTCCTGGGTGGGCGGGACGACGCTGCTTCGGGGAGTGGGTGCGCGTGGAGCGGATGGCTGAGGGAGCGGGGCGGAGAGCGGCTCCGGAGTGCCAGGTGAGGCGGGATGGGAGCTCCCCGGTCAGAAGGGCGGCGGCGGCGGCGGCGGCGGCGGCGTTGTCTCAGGCGCGCGCGGCGTGTCCGGAGGGGAAGCGGCCTGGCCGGGGCCTGAGGGGAGGGCTGGGGCGAGACAGTGGGGTCCACGCGCGAAATTGGTTTGAGGGCGAGCCACGGAACTAGACCAGGATGCGCGGTTCCTGAGGCGAGGGGCCGGACCGGGCGCCTTCGCTCTGTCGCGGTGGAGTGGCTCGTCCAATTCTTGCAGACAGGAAGAGAGCGGGCCAGAGAGGAAACTCCGCTTACGGGCCTCGGCTGCTGCTTTTCTGCTTGAGGAGACTTGAGAGGAACTGAGGGGCCGCGTTAGCACCGCTTCCTGCGGTTAGAAAAATCACGTTGCCTGGAATGAAGGCTGCAGTCAGCGCCACCTCCTTAGGCTTTAGGCGTCCCCAGGTGCAGAAAGTGATTCAGAGCAGGAGTGACCAGTGGGGGCCCCCAGATATGACAGGACTGCAGCCCCCGTCGTTCCTCATCTCTGTCTCTCTTGGCCGGGGCTGAGGAGAGGGGCGGCCCAGCCTCCTCAGGTGGGCCGCAGCTCTGCCGTAATCATAGAATCATAGAAGTGCAGAGTTGGAAGAGACCCCAGGGGCCATCCAGTCCAACCCCCTGCCATGCAGGAACACCCTCAAAGCACCCCCGACAGATGGCCATCCAGCCTCTGCTTAAAAACCTCCAAGGAAGGAGCCTCCACGACACTCCGAGGCAGCAGATTCCACTGCCGGGCAGCCCTGACCGTCAGGAAGTTCTTCCTGAGGTTCAGGTGGGATCTCATAGAATCATAGAGTTGGAAGAGACCCCAGGGGCCATCCAGTCCAACCCCTGCCATGCAGGAACACCCTCAAAGCACCCCCGACAGATGGCCATCCAGCCTCTGCTTAAAAACCTCCAAGGAAGGAGCCTCCACTACTCTTTGAGGCAGCAGATTCCACTGCCGGACAGCCCTGACTGTCAGGAAGTTCTTCCTGAGGTTCAGGTGGAATCTCCTTTCCTGCAGCTTGAATCCATTGCTCCTTGTCCTGGTCTCTGGAGCAGCAGAAAACAAGCCCTCTCCTTCCTCTACCTGGCATCCCTTCAGATATTTAAACATGGCTATCAGATAAAAGGAGTTTTAAAAGGTGATGCTCTTGCCCGTTTGAAATTTAAAGACATTCTGCCACCACATGGTGCGTTCAGCTTTTGTCCTCCCTTTGGTTTCTTTCACAGATGGAGGAAACAGATGCTTTTTTTTTTTTCTTTGCCTTTCATAGGAAAATGGGCTGCATCTCCAAAGTTTCTGGCCTGGCAGAATCTGTGTGGGGCGTGCTTTGATATGTGTTCCTGCATGGCAGAAGGGGGTTGGACTGGATGGCCCCTGGGGTCTCTTCCAACTCTAGGATTCTGTGAGGCATGTGAGACTGTGGCATACTATAGTGTTAGAACTGTGGTCCCCAACCTGGTGCTCTCTAGATGCCACCCCAAGCATTGCCAGCCACAAATACCTTGTGGTTTGCATGCCAGCTGTCCTGGGTTTATCTCCAAGGATCGCTAATTAAAAGCCTTTGGGGCTAGAATTAAAATTCAGGCCCTGGGGCTGTAAGTACTACTGTCAGACAGAATGGATTAAGTATAGGGCTGGCTGAACAGTTGGTTTTAGTAGTTCTAAAGCATCTTAATTCATATATCCCAGTATTCTTGTTCCTGCTTTGTGGAGTGTTTTGTCAAATATTCCTAGCATCACAGAACTCATTCTTTCATGTTTCAGGAATTTTTTTTTTTTGCACAGAAACTTCAGTCTCACAGATGCTTTTGTGTAAATCAGTGAACCTATGCAAAAATAAGGCTATCTGAAATTCTGGACCTTGGAGAGCAGTTCTCCATTAAGCAGTGTGGCCTATAATCATGTCATAGGACAGACAGTAATAAAGAATGCTGGGAGCTGCAATCCAGTTATATCTGGAGGGCCACTTAGGCTAGCAACCTGATTGTTCAGTTAGTTAAGTTAACCTTATACTATTTTTGATTCTTCCAGAGTTGCTATTCCTTTCCTTCATCTTTAACTGACCAAAGCCCCCTTCCCAGACTTGTCATAAAATTACGAAAGTCCCTCATAGACATCCAGAGGACCCTGGTGGTCTTCAGTGGGTTACTTCACATTGGGCTACAGGGACGTAGCTGGATGCTTCTGCAATCCCCCATGAGCTCTCCTCCAGGCACGGTAGGCCTTGGATGAAAGGCTTCAGCGGCAATAGAGTAGATCCAAGAGATGAGAATGAATGGTTCTGATACTGAGCTATGCTGAACCATGATGGATTGCATCCATAGTTCCCATCACTGATCTAGGAGTACAAAGGTACCCACCATAGTGTCTACCCAGCATACTGGACTACCACAAGCAACTGGGATCCAAGACACATTTGTGCTGTCTGTTACACATAATTTTGCAGTTACCATTTTAAAAACAACTGTACATCTCACACATGTGTATTCATCTTGGGAAGGCTGGTGTGGTCTTACCTTCCTGTACATGTACACATCTAGCAAAAAAAAGAAATAAAAAATGGATTCAACACTGTGCCGCGGTACCCCCCATCAAGCGGGTCTCTTTATACAAGATTTTATAACTCCATAAAAATGTGCCTCTGGAGTTGATAACTAGAGCATAAAAGAGTTATGGGAAGCATCTTTTTCTCTTCTTTTTCAGTTTTATATTGGTTATTTATGCATATAAAATACTGTATTGTAGTTATTCTGAACACAGATTAGAGTAGAGCATTAGCTCAGCTGCTGCAATAAGTATGCATGTTCTCTTGCTGTCAACCACATTTTTGTAGTCATATAGCACACATCTTCAGAAACGGAACACATCTCCAGTTTTAAAGGGCTTGAATGATGGGATTAATCCTCTGTATCAGTAAAGATTTATTCCTGTGTGGAAATATTGGTTAACTTATTAGATACGTTTCTGTTCCAAAGTTGGTGAGGCAATGTGATTAAGGTGATTAAAATGTGACAAAAGTTGTGGAACTTTTTGAAATACTGTCCATCAGTATTTTAGGGAGGCGTATATCTTTCTCCCAGCCCAATGACAATGGTGAAAAAAAGTCTGCTGGTGATATATAAAGCCGTGTAAGTGGGACAGTGACCTTTTTTGTTTGTTTGGTTCAGAAGTGGGCAACTGTGGCTCTCAAGATGTTGGATTGCAACTCCCATCAGCCTGACTAATGTAACCAGTGGTGAGTGTTGTTGGGAATTACAATCTGAAAACATGGGGAGCCAGAGCTTCCTGAAACCTGGTTTAGAGAGCATTATAAGAGCCAGTGTGGTATAGTGGTTTGACCTTGGAGACCAAGGTTTGATTTGCCACTCAGCCATGGAAACCCACTGGATGACCTTGGGTATGTCACACATTCTCGGCCCCAGAAAACCTCCTGATAGGCCTGAGGGTTTCCATAAGTTGGAAATGACTTGAAGGCATACAACAACAACAACAACAAAAACATGCCTATGTGTTGGTATGATTATTTTTACGTGCCCTTTTATAAATTTTTTAAAGGCAGTATATATTTTATACTGTGAGGTTGTTTCAACCTAGTCCTCTGACTACCACCACTAGTAGGTTAGGTGTAGTATGGCTTACTTGTGCTGAGTGACGTTTACCCCCCGGGGTCCTTCAGAATTAGAACAGTTGTTTGGCTGGAAAGACCAGGAAGCATATGGCTGTGTACTTTGCCTCATGTCATCTTGCCCTCAGTGATTTCTCCATAGCTTTGAATTACAAATAATACAAAACAGTTATGTGAGATTCCAGTGTTCTGGAAGCTATGCCTAATTTAAACCTAAGTAGTTATCACAGAATGTGTATTTGGACTGACATAAGTCCAGTGGCTCTTCCTGGATGGTCTAGAGGCTTTAAGGTTCTCATGTTCTCTGTAGTTGTGATCTTGGCAATTAACATTGCAAAAAATTACCAAAGAGTACGAAAATTGTTTTTAAAGTGCTCTACTTAAATCAGACTGACTGGCCTCCAGCATTGTAATATGTTGGTAGACAAGCACTCTTTTTATTATCACTGCTAGTTTTTAATACTGCTCTTACTGTGCCTTGCTTCTGTATTTCATCTTCATTGCACATACCACTAAATAGCAGTTATAAAATTTGATTTTATTGGTATTTTTTTAATGGAAATATTTTCTTATTCTTTAACAAGGGATAAAATCTTAGCTTGACAGACATGAGATTCAAAGAGGAAACACAATGGAATACAAGCAGAAACAAGTGTCTGTGGGGGGAGCAAATAATGGCTTTTTAATCTGGAATAATGCATTTTCCTGATTCCATGTCCACAGTGTGAATGTTTGGGGTAGATTCTCCATTTGGCTAGTGAAGATTTCTGATGAATATTTATGTAGTGCAGAGCTTTTCAAATTTTTCATGTTAGTGACCCAATTTTTAGACATGTATCATTTTGTGAAACAGTAATGCAGTAAGCTGCCCCTCCACCTGGGCCTGGCCTGTCACTGCCCTCACCAGGGTCCTTTTCAGCCCAGGGTGATGGCACCTGGGCCTGGCTAGCATTGTGGGAGAGGCAGCCCCTTCACCATTACATTCGTGCAATGCACCTACACACTGCAACCGACACACTAATGTATCACGACACACAGTATGGAAAGCTCTGACCTAGGACCAACCATGTTTTTAAAAGTTGCATCAGATAGCTAAAACAGCTTTAATCTTTTTATCCAAGAAAATCCTATTGAAAAGGTTTTTTTTTTTAATGTTACTTGGAATTATAGGTTGTTGTGGGTTTTCCGGGCTTTGAGGCCGGATCTGAAGATCCGAAGAGGATCTGAAGATGCCAGCGGCAGATGCAGGCAAAACATCAGGGAGAAGATACTATTGAACATGGCCTCAAACCCCAAAAACCCACAACAACCTATGGATTCTGGCCATGAAAGCCTTTGATTATACTTGGAATTGTTTTGCAAGATAATAGATTGGAGAATATAAATAAAGTAATACTGAAATGTGCAAGCTGTTGAAATGTGTTGGTGTATACAGCATTTGTGCAGCTGGTGTATTATTGTTTATAGAATATTTGCCTCCCAGCCTTGTGTCTCAAGATATTTTGTATTACAGCCCTATAATCCCTGTCAAAGGCTGATGGGAGTGATAGTCTAAAATGCCTGGAGGCTAGTTTCACTTTTGCATTTTCATACTGTTACAGAGTCATTAGGTCTCATCAGTGAGCTTGTAAAAAGCATTCTGGTGGTGCTAAGAATATATTTTAATGTATTACAAGAAAATTCAGGCTGCTCTAACGCATTTTGAGAAGGTACTCGGACGTTTGTTTTTGTCTGTGAAAGCTGTAGAGCTGATAAATGATAAAAAGAAGGCAAAGGTTCTAGAATGGTTAATGAACAGAGTTTCTTTATAGCAGAGATATATGCCTTTGCCTATTCTGTTCGTACATATATATATACTCATGTATCTATCTATACAAATAAATGTGTATTAGATTTCCAGAAACCTATATGGAGAGATGGTGGTACTGGATCATCTACCCTGAGAAAAGAATGCCTTTGTGGGGAAGTGTCATTTGAATTGCTGCCTAAAGTAGTGACTTTTAGATTGGTCCTGATCTTTGTGGCTTAGGAAATTACCCGTTTTTAGGAAACATGCCTGCTTGCTGTATTAGAATGTAAAGACTGTGAAGAATTGGTTACATAAGTACTTGAAAAAACTTGGCTTATTTCTCTTTTTTGTTTTCCTTCCAGGTGTTTAAGTTCTGCTTGTTGAGTTTACCAAAATGACGAAGTTAGGATTCCTCCGCTTGTCCTACGAAAAACAGGACACCCTCCTCAAGCTCCTTATTCTTTCAATGGCAGCTGTGCTATGTAAGTTTAATGTTCAAATTTAGAAGATAATGTATGGTTATAACAATTACTTGTAGTCTTTTGTTTCATCTTGGGCCTTGATACTTGGCTGTCAGGTTTTTTCCTGCTACTCTAAAGGCTCATATGATGACTAGAGCATTTTCCAAAATATTAAGTTTCTTTGCTGGAAAAAAGAAGCATTCAAGTCATCTAGTTGGTGTAAGTATGTAAATATGCCTTTCTTTTTTTATTGCAGCTTTTTCTACAAGACTCTTTTCTGTTCTGAGATTTGAGAGTGTCATTCATGAATTTGATCCGTAAGTATCCCTCTTGCCTCTTTCAGAATGATTTGAGAGATTGTTGATGCTGTCAGGTATAGATTTTATTTCCTACACCAGGGTGAGCAACTGTGTTAATAGGCAGGGGTTGAGGGCAGCACTAGTGCATTTTGGATTCCTGAAGTGATGAAACATCCCTTCCAACTACCATTTCGAGCATTTTAAAAGTCTGGGGCAGGTTTGAGGAGGTTTGGGCAGCTCTAGGAGATTAAAGGAAGCAAATTGCCACATTTTCAGGTAGTTTGAGCAGTGTTTGCGCCATTTTCAGGTGAAGAAATACCCCAAAATTAGCCTGAAAATTGGTGTGGGGGGCGTTCCGGGGCTATACTTAGATATTCTGTGGGCTGCAGTTTGCCCACACGTATCCTGCATTATGAGAAAAGATAATAAAGCAAGCTATTCTTTTTTATGTTAGGGTGTCTACATGTATCAGAACCTTTCTAGATAAGTTTTTATGAGGCTAATGTTGATGAGTTTGACTAGTCAGCTCTATCTACAGTGAGCCCTCTACATTTGTGGGTTTCACTTTTGCGGATTTGATTATTCACGGATTATTTGTTGTCACCTCTGCTGCCTCACTATGCCAATTTTAATAGAAATTTCAGGCCTTGTGAGACTGAGAAACTGCAAACGAAGCTTTTAAGTCCCTGTTAAAAATGGTGTGGGGCAGCACTGGAGGTGGCAGTAAGCCACACTAGACACCTACTTCTGCCATGTATATGAACTCTGATGTCTCAAAGGAATCCGTGGTGGGTTGAATATGGTGATCATACATTTTTGTGTATTAAATATGGTTTGGGAGGGCCTAGGCTTATTCACGTTTTTTCCACTTTTACGGGGTTCCTGTGCCCCTAACCCTAGCAAATGTGGAGGGATGAATGAATTTTGAAATTTAAATATGGTAGAAACTGAATTTTCTGAAGTACATTCTAAAATTATGAGACCAAGTAGACCTCATTTTTCAAAATTAGTTGGCAGCCTGTAAATGTGAGGTGCTTTAGGTGCAGATGTCTGTTATGACATAGGGAAGCTTGTGTAATGTGGTACAGTACTGTAGGCCCTTGGTATTCACTAGAGTTTGGTTCCAGGACCCCTCTGTGGATACCAAAATTCGTGGATGCTCGAGTCCTATTGTATACAATGGTGTCGTAAAGTAATTTCTTCTTATACAAAATGCCAAAATCAACGTTTATTTTGAGGATTTTTATTTGGAAATATTTTCAAGCCGTAGATGGTTGAATATGTGGATACAAAATCTGCAGGGGTCAACTGTATGTACTGCAGTATGCTAAACAGTGTATAGGTAACCCATTGGAAATGGAAAACCAGTCTTCTCTGCATGTTCACAGAGAAGGGTGGATCTTCAGGTAACTATTTGTTTATGATTTGGAGTGTTTACAAATGGATCAAGTAAGGACACCATTTCCTGACTAGAAAAATTATGGGGCAGCTAAATTGGCACTGATCTGTACATTAATTTGACAGTGCTTCCACACAAGCACATTAGCTGATGTCTGAGACTGTAATATGAGGAGCTGCAAATAGCAGAGTTTCACAAAATAAAAAGTTGGGTTTCTGTTGATAACACAGGTATTTTAACTACCGCACAACTCGCTTCCTGGCAGAAGAGGGCTTCTACAAGTTTCATAACTGGTTTGATGATAGAGCATGGTATCCATTGGGGAGGATCATTGGTGGAACTATTTATCCAGGTAAAATAATGCTGGTTTTTGAATGTGGAAGTGCAGTATATTGTAACATCGTAAAATAAGTTATGTGGATTGAAGCTCCTTTATGATGACTAAAGCAATTGAAGAATTATTGCTGTGTGCTTTCAAGTTTACTTCAACTTAAGGAGACACTGTTGTAGGGTTTTCTCAGCAAGATTTATTCAGCAGAGATCTGCCGCTGCCTTCCTCTGAAGCTGAGAGAGTGTGATTTGCCTAAGGTCACCCAGTGGGTTTCCGTCTTTGAGTTTAAAACCTAATCTCCCAGAGTCCTAGTGCTGTGCTCAAATCATATACCACGTTGGCTTTTGCTGCTCTGCATATTTTAGGTAATATTGTTGCCAATCAGAATGGCTATAGACTTGTATTAAGATCATTTACTTGAAAAATCGTACCAGTATCTGAGAGCCTGTAATTGGCCATTTTGAGGGCTAACCTCATCTCTCAACCTGGGTAGATGAGTTTTAGTTTATGTTTGTCAAGTCCTACACTTGTTTAGATCTGCTGATTTGCTTCTGGAAAATCAGTGACACTTCTATAACAGCAGCTCTGTTTCTCTTTATCTTAGGTTTAATGATCACATCAGCAGCGATCTATCATGTCCTACACTTCTTCCACATTACAATTGACATTCGAAATGTGTGTGTATTCCTGGCTCCCCTTTTCTCCTCCTTCACTACCATTGTAACATATCATCTCACCAAAGAGCTCAAGGTAAAAAGAAAAAAAAAAGGACAGAGCATACTTGCTGAACTAATATGTGCTTCACTGCAAAAGGGCTTATACTGGTGGTAATTTTTCATCCTTGCTGTTTGTTTAATCTATTAATCAGTTCTTAAACAAAATTTAAGAGGCAGTTAATTTTGTGTATGTGGCCTTCAGTTGAAATATATGAGGCAACAGTAATGTTTCACAGAAAGTTTAATCTTTTGCAACAAGGAAATCCACATTCAGCATTCCATGGATGTTAAACAAATAAAAGAAATTCCTTCACCATGATAGCTTCTTGATCTATTCAGATCTTAACACAGATAATTGGTTTTGAGGCAGAAGGAGAATGAAAAGCCTTGAGTTGGTATGCCTTGAAAAACAGGCTGGGGTGATCAGTATAAATGTAACTGACAAGCTTCCAGAGTATCGGAGGGACAGAGTTTGCCTGATCCTCCAGATATTCAGCCTGGAGACAAGTGCACTTGTGAGGACATGGCAACTGTCTGTTGGTTTATGATGGGATGATCAGCTGTCTCATTTGTACCTTAAATACTAAGATAAAGCACATTTAGGAGGTTCAGTTAGGAAGGTCTTGCTGTTTCGTTTTGTGGCTGGTTAGAAGTTGGGGGAAAAAAACATGTCTTCTGTCTCAGGCCATTTTTGATGGTGGGAGAGGTTGTATTCCCTCTGTGTATCTCCCCCCTTCACATATGTGCATGCCTGTGTGAGATATTGTCTAGAACAGAGTACAACTGGATTACCTAACAATCCTGTCTTACATATGATACTATTTACGACTACTTACTAATTCTCTTTAATAAAGATACTGGTAACAACTTGAGCATCAATGTGTGTCTTTCTTTTTGTGGATAGGATGCAGGAGCAGGTCTCTTGGCAGCTGCAATGATTGCTGTGGTACCAGGGTACATCTCTCGTTCTGTTGCTGGGTCCTATGACAATGAAGGTGAGATAACTGTTTAATGTGCCTTGCATTTTGCCATTATGTAGCAGTTACATGAAGGGGTTCTTCATATGGACATTAGAATTAAAGATGCGTTAATATTTTGCAGCAATGGAGGGAAACAGCCTGTGGATAGGTTGCTGTTCCATACACAGGCAGGAAGGATTTTTTTCACCAGTACGATTTTTCTAGAACTCTGTCTAGTGTGGGAGGAAGCTTCATAATTCTTGCCTCAGCTCTGACTTCTGTCATTGGCCACTCTTCTTATCCATTTATCTCTGTCCTTCATCTTTTATTTCATCCTACTGAATCTCTTCATCAACTAAACAACCATACCCTTCTTACATTTTGTTCTTTTCTCTTGCCTTTTCCTCTTCTTGCCAGGCTAGACCAGAGATTCCCCTCTTTCACTACTAGCATGCTGGCAGATTGCAGGCTGGAGGAAAGCCTGGGCATGTTGAGGAACTTAGCCCTGTCTGTCAGCCAAGGGAATTTCCTACATTATCCTGATGGAGTGAGATTGTTAACAAACCAGGACTTGTCACCATCCAAGGATCCTCAATGCTGTTGCTATCACTGGGCTGATCTGGGCTTTACAGATACTCAGCAACACTGTTCAACTGCTCTCGGGATTAAATAACATGGGGTGTTGCGTGTTTGACTGATGGGCAGTCTCTGTACCCCAAGTTTGACTGCTGGATGCAGCCTATGGGGTTGGTACCATTCACCTCCTGGGGCTTGTGTGATTCCCAGGACTTGGAAGACTCATTGGTTGATGATGTAATCCTACTAATGGAGGGAGTAGTAGTTAAAATCCTTTTGCATATTTTAATTAATTAATTAATTAATTTTATAGCCTGACTCTCCTCCAGCATGCAACAAAGTGGCTTAAAATAGAATAAATGATAATGCAGCTAAAATGTTAATATAAAAATTAAAAACAGTTATTAAATGACCTTGTTAAAAGCACCAAGCTAGAGCAGTTTAAAACATATTTAAAATATAATTTTAAAAAAAGAGCACAGCACACTCATTAAAAGACCCATTGGCCACATGAGTTAAGAGCCAAAGGCCTTCCTAGATAAAGAAAGGTCTTTGCCTGATGGCAGAAAGACAGCAGAAAGAGGGCTGGCCAAAACTCCTGTGGGAGGGAGCTCCATAGACTGGAGCAGGCACTGAGAAGGCACTGTCCTGTGTTCTCACCAGACGAACCTGTGAGGATGGTGAGACAAGCAGAAGATTATAGGACTTTTTAAAATTTATTTATTTGTATCCTGCCTCTCCATATGGATCAAGGTGGCAAACAACTTACAAATAGCATGTATTTCTATACATGCCCCCAACAAGCTGGGTACTCATTTTACCGACCTATGGAAGGATGGAAGGCTGAGTCAACCTGGAGCCCGGCAGGATCGAACTCACAACCTTGTGGCTTGCAGTACTGGCATTCAACCACTGCACCACCAGGGCTCCCTTGGGCAGGCTCATGTAGAGAGAGATGGTCTTTCAGATAATGTGGACTCAAGTTATGTTGAGCTTTAAAGGTCATAACTAGCACTTTGAATTCTGGCTGGAAATGGGCTGTTAGCCAATGAAGTTAGTTCAACAAAGGAGGTATGTGTTTCCTGTTATCAGTCCTAGTCAGCAGCCTGGAACCGCATTTTAGACTTACTGAATTTTTCTGAACAAGTTCACTTTCTCCTAGAAGCACCTCATTTAGCTTAGAGAAACAGCTGGGGAGTGTTCATCCATTTCCTGCCATCCTGCCTGTGGAGGGGGCGGGCGGTAAATACAACCTATGTTTGACCAATTCTGCTGTCTTTTGGGATTCCAGATGACCCCAAACACCAGTAGTTGGGGGAGCCTCAATCCAGGCTTGTAGTATCACTGCAGCAAATAAAAAGAAATCCCCATAAAGACCTTAAAGAACTTTGCTTAGCAAGGCTCCAACAGTCTTGGTCTTAAAAGATTCTGGATCCCACACTCAAGCCAGCAGATCCAGGCTTATCCCAGGGTTCAGAGGCGGCTTTTTAGAAGTGCTGTCCCCCATCTTCCAATATGCCTTTCCCTAGCATGGATGTTGCATATTGTTAAGGAGGAATGGGACATGGTTTAGGAAGCTTTGTTTAATCACTCGTTGAACGTTTCCATCCAGTATCTCTGAAATATGTCAAGGAAGGTGTATTTCCTTGTAACAATGAAGTCAGCAAGGAGGATATCAAAATTAGGGACTGTTTCTGCTGGCCCTGAATTGCAGGCAGATGCTGTGGAATTAAATTTGGATGCATCTTTTTTTCCTAAGGTTAAGACTTCATTTTATAGGGTGCCTTCATTTTGCTGTGCTCAGCACATCCTTTGGAGTAGCAAAAGTTGAATGTCTGATGTGTAACTAAGATCTATCTCAAGGATACCAGACATTTTTGTACTTCCATTCTTTGTTTGCTTCATTCTAGCAAGCTCTTACGGGTTGTTGGATGTCAAAATCCACTCTGTCACAGTGAATAAAGGCTTATAATCTGGTTTGCTTTTTCTTGCAGTGCTCAGAATTCATTGCATTCTGATATATATTTGTTGAGCCTTGATGTGGAAACCCATTTAACAGTTGAAAAGCATTATAGACTAGATGCCTCTTCCTCAGTTAAGGCTTTATAGAAAGGTCCTCCAGAGAGTTGTGGATATGCTCACTATTCTTTGTTTTTGTATGCAGCACAGTTCCTCCCAGACTGGTTCCAGGCTTTAGATATGCCCTATTGAGAGGGTATCTTCCTTCATTGCAGGAAAAAGCAGTGCTACTTATTGTGATATGGTTGTTTTCTCAAGTGGCAGGAAGATGTCTTGCCTTCCCAGTGCTACTGTATGTGTAGGAGAGTTGGTTCTTTCTTTCCTGTCTCTCTTTTTGGACTATTCTTGTTGATCCCTATTGGATCACTTTGAGACCCACATTGGTGTATACTGGTAGTGTGATTTTTGTTTTGACTGTGGCAGGAGACTGGTGTATGGGGGCCAACCCCAGAGAAACCTTATTAATTAAACCTCTGCTGGATGGAGTGAGGAAGAGCAACACATGCAGTATTGAGGAGTTTTTTTTTATCTTATACCACCAAAGACTCTCCATTCATCTCAGTACTGTAGTCTGTTCTTTGGGGAAAATGTCAAGATCTCTGTCAAGTATTGGTGCCTCTTGACTGACACAGCTGGTTGGCTTGGTCTGTTATTGCTGTAATGATTATTTCCAAAGACTTTCAGCTTATCAGTCCTAGCTCTAACACTCTTATGTGGACTAGTAAATGGAACTGAATAACCCTGCATCTGAACCAGATACTGTGAAAAGGCGGTCTTCGTTTTTCTCAGAAAAAAACAACTTCATGTCTTTGGTACAAGTAATATACATTTTATATCACAAATGCTCATCTTTTTTTGGAAAATACAGCTTTCCGAAGATTTTTGTTATTTTGTTGTCAGCTTTTCTATATGTGAAAGACACTAAGTCATATATGAACTACACTTCCTCTTTTTAATCTTGTTAGTGTGTATTTCCATTTCAGATTGCTGCATAGAGCCTCATTTAAAATTTGTTACAAAGAAGCCCATATCTGTTGTTTTAAAAATCCTTTACATAAAAATATAAGCTTGTATATCTCTTGACATTACTACTGCACTGTATTATATACAGTTGATCAGCAGAAAAAGCATTTTAAAGGAAATTTGTAATTGGAGAGCTATTTAGTAACTAAGAAAAAATAGAAGTGAAATTGTCAGAAAGACTTGAACATATTATATTATGCTTTACTATGTTAAAAAATTCAGAGCATTGTAATTTATTTCATCCAAAATTTACTAAATTTGATTCTTGTAACTATTTTTTTTCCAGGTATTGCCATATTCTGTATGCTTCTGACTTACTACATGTGGATCAAAGCAGTGAAAACAGGTTCCATCTATTGGGCAGCCATGTGTGCACTTGCCTACTTCTACATGGTAAATGATTATCTTCAATAGTGATAATATCTTTACTGTTTGTCAACTGTATTAATAGCTGATTGCTGTGCCATGATCACAACTGGGTAGAATTCATTAAATATAGGCTCTAACCATTTTTCTCAAGTTGAATATTTTATACTCTTGTCACTACTGTAACTCAGCCTCATTGTTGCATCTTAATTGTTGTGTAAAAGATTAAATACTAATAATGAGGAATCCTTGGCAGTGCTGCAGAAATACTGTTCTAATTTTTGGATGGTAGAATGGGTTAGTTTCATGCCACATACTTATGAGCCAGGAAATCCTCTTTCAGTCGCAAATAAGATGGTTGCAGGTATTTATTTCTTAGCCTTAGCTCTGTGATATTGGGTAGAGATACCAGATGTGTTTACACTAGTTCAGAACAACTTTAAGTAGTTTGTTCTTTTAGGAGTTGTGCAAGGCTGTGTTGTAGGATTGTGCCACTTTAATATGATAAAGAAAAGGCTGTTCTAGATTTCTCAGAAGCAAAACTGTTTTGTTTCATGGGATCAGCAAGCTGTTTGTGTTGGTTCCTGCCAGTGTTTCCATAAAAGAGGCCTGGATCTTTCTTATATTTGGAAATATAAATATCGTATTTCTCTTGTCTTTCAGGTTTCCTCATGGGGTGGTTATGTGTTTTTGATTAACCTCATACCCCTTCATGTCCTGGTGCTGATGCTGACTGGACGATTCTCCCACCGAATATATGTTGCTTATTGCACTGTATACTGCTTAGGAACCATCTTATCAATGCAGATATCTTTCGTTGGCTTCCAGGTGAGAATTCTGTCAGAGATTAGGGTTTTGGTTTTGATTTTTGTGCAAATCATTTTGGTAGGAAAAATGTGTGAAAGAAAAAAATTAAGTACTAACACTGTCTCATTTAGAAGAAAAATAATATTCCATTCTAATTTTTTTATAAAATGGCTTTCTTCTGCTAAAACAACCATATTATCTCATTATTATACTAGGCACAAAATAATGTGTCCTTTCTGGGCTTTTTCAAATTCTTTGGGTTTATCTAAACCATGATGCCTGAAATGCTTATGAGCTGATTTGCAGATAATGCTAAGCGTGATTAAGTAGTCAGACTCTGTTTTAAACAATAATCTTTGATTTGTATGTTATACTAAGTTGGGTTTCTGTGAAACTGAAACCAAACATGTGAGAAATTTTTCTCATAACATGGACTAACATGGGTGGCCATTACCCTTCATTGCCCCATGAGAGCTCAGGGAGCTTTTCCTATCCATTTTTCCCATTCCTAGTTTGAAATAGGTTTTTATTTTAATCACGTGTATGTCATCCAGCACAAGTTGGAACAGAAAATTATGCAGTAAACAAGGTAATCAGATCTGTAGTAGGCAATAACAAATGGAAGGGGGCCAGTAGGTGGAACGTTGTGTTTATGAAATGAATTGTTTCTGCCAGTGGTAATTCTTTAGGACTGAAGGTTGGCTTGTATAAGACTGTGGGCCTGAGAATAATTATTTAATTGTCATGAAATGTAAATTAACTATGCTTATCTACCCTTTTTTTAGCCTGTCTTGTCATCTGAACATATGGCCGCCTTGGGAGTATTTGGCCTATGTCAAATTCATGCCTTTGTGGATTATTTGCGCAGCAAACTGAACCCTCAGCAATTCGAGATTCTCTTCAGGAGTGTGATTTCACTAGTTGGATTTGTTCTTTTGTCAATAGGAGCCATTCTGATGCTGACAGGTATGGTGATGCTGATGCCATTAAGATGTACACTGGCAGATTTCTTTTTATTGTTTGATAAATGGTAAATAAATGGGATTCCCATTGAACAGGTCACAAACTATACATATCTCACAGTAGTTTTTCATTGTTACGGCTCATGGAGAATACAGACTAAAATGGCAGTAGACAATGCCTGGAAGGGTATGTCAGCTCTGCTTAGATTTGTTTTTTTAAAAACTAAAGTGGGGTGTCACATTAATTCCATTTTCCAAGTATTTACAGCCAAGGTTGTATTCCAGTTGTACAGTTCGCAACTATGTCTTTCCAAGAATTTTGATATGCTGCAGACTAAATTTCTCAGAAGTGTATTTGCCATCCCATGCTGTGTACCCAACAGAGCCTTGCATCTTGAAGCAGGCCTGATTTCTGTTGAGAACTGTACCTCGACTTTCATGATCAATTATTGGCTAAAACTGTTTTCTTCCAGTGAAACTGACTCCTCTAATGCAAGCTGATGGCTTTCAGTCTGCATGGAAACAGTTACTAGATAAGAGACTTTCATCATATAGGTTTACACCTAGTGCTTTAATAGCACTTGGGTACAGTAATGCTAAATCTGTCATCAAACAATGAATAAGGGACATAGAGTTAGAAAATCACTTGAGTTTAGTCACCAAATACCCTATCCTTGGAATTAATAGGCTGCCCTAATTATTTGGCAAATTTAACAATTTGTAAGCATAGGAAAGCATTTACATTAACAAGTTTTAATGTTTTATATTCTGCATTATTGGAGGGAAAATATAAGAAGATCTCTTATCCTGAGCATATTTGTCTCTGTGCAAATAAGGCAGTAGACTCTTAGCCATGCCCTTTTATATTGCCCTTTTTACCAAGGAAATGTCTTGCTGTAATCATACCTGTTCTACACAATATGGCCAGCAGGATGGAAGAATTCTATGTTTCCCTTCTGCTCTTTGACCGGGACACACAGATTATAGATAAGGTCACTAGATTTTGCGTGTCTGTCCTTGTGATCCGTAGACAGATGATAAATCATCAGTAGATAATGACAATAATGTGCTTTCTTAGAAGTGCTTAGGTAGCCATGTGGGAATAGTGGGATTATATACAAACCTTGGCCTTAGGTAGAGTGTTGTGACTTATGTTCTTATATTATTAAATGCAAATTTTATATGTTTATTTTTTTTCACATTCTGTTTTATGTACCTTGTAAAAATCATTTTTAAATGCTGGTCTATAATGGTAATGAATTATTGAAATTACATTGAAAGGAATATTAATTTGATGGACTAGGAACAATCTTGATGGGAAAAGTTTCCTTGCTTTTGTTAAGAATAATTGTCACATCTTTTAAAAAGAGTTTTAGTTCATTGTATGTACATTTGTGGCTACTTGCACTGGCACTGTCCAAGCATAGAGCTTATGGCAGGGGTAGGCAAACTGAGGTTAATATGAGAGACAATTTTTTGCTTCTGAACTCTCTCGGGATTTGTTTGTTTTGTGCCTTTAAGTCATTTCTGACTGAGGTTTCAGTCATGGAGTTTTCTTTATAAGATTGTTCAGAGAGGGGTTACCTTTGCCTTCCTCTGAGGTTGAGAGACTGTGACTTGCTCAAGGTCATTCAGTGGGTTTCCATGTCTGAGTGGGGATTTGAACCCTGATTTCCAGAGCTGTTCAACATTTAAACTACTATACTACACTGGTTTTGGGGATACATGACCCCAAAATTCCAAAAATGAAAAGTGGGAAAAAAATCAGAAATAGCTGGAAATCCTCTTCTTGTTTTGAAAAGCATGGATTTTTATGTTAAACAGTGCAAAAAACTTGTAACCTATTTAAAGAGTGAAATTTCTGTCCTGGAGGCTTCCCAGAAAGGTGATTCACTCTCTTTTTGGCCAGAAAAGGGTTGCCTGGAGAGTCTAGAGGGCTGGGAGTTACAAAAACAGCCCTGGGAATAGCATGCATTTTGTTCACTCCTTGTTTAGGACTGAAAATTCAGCACATTAGGATAACTTTTGTTTGCTTGTTTATGGGCAGATTTGTTAACTTTTAAATCTAAATTTTGGAAATGTTTAATTATATAGTATGTAGATTGTAAATTGAACATTATGAAATTTGGTAAGATGCCCCCTATTATTTAAATTCTTTTGGTAAAACCCTTTTATAATGTGGGATCCTTTTATCTCCCCTAACAGGGAAAATCTCCCCATGGACCGGCCGCTTCTATTCACTCCTTGATCCTTCCTATGCAAAGAATAATATACCTATCATTGCTTCTGTCTCTGAACACCAGCCTACTACATGGTCATCTTATTATTTTGATCTTCAGCTTCTTGTTTTTATGTTCCCAGGTTTGTATATCTTACTGAGTACAGTATCAGAGCTGAGTTTTCCTTTAAAGTAGCAGAAACTTTACTGACAATCTTCAGACAAGGAATGCGCTTTTCAAATTAGAAGATCTTCCGTTTAACCAGACAAGTTGTTCTCGCCTAGCAGCTCACCCATCTCTCCTTCTCTTACAGTTGGCTCACACATCTCTCCCTTCTCTTACAGTTGGTCTGTATTACTGTTTCAGTAACCTGTCTGATGCCCGCATTTTTATCATCATGTATGGTGTGACCAGCATGTACTTCTCTGCAGTGATGGTGAGTCATAAATGTTGGCTTAAAATGAGATTGACTAGTTCTGTAGAGTTGTACAAGAGTGTAAAGTAAAATACAAGCATTCCTATATTTTACTGCAAGTCAGAGAAAAGAACATTACTTTGGAGAGGTCAGTACTCTTTTCCTGTGGTGAAGATGATCCATCAACCCACACTATGTAATCTGACCACGTTCTCTGTTTCAGACTTCAATGAATCAGAAATATGTTTAGTGCTTCTTACTGGGTAAAGGAAAAGTTAAACCAGATGCATTTTATTACAATTGGTACTTAATGTATTCAGTATGTTAATGATGAAAATACAGATACTAGTGTTCCAGATAAATACAGGATAGAATGGCAAAAATAAATGCAGTTTGGATAATTTGGACTGATTTATCTTATTGTGGACTCTATCACTGTAATTTTATATTTTACATGATAGTGGGAGGTCTGAACAAGAATTAAGCTTACATAATTCTTTTATTGCACCTTTTTTGTTGTAGAATTAATTACTGGGGGAAGGGATAATAGGGGAATAGATTATTGCCGATTTTGCTTGATGCTATAGTTTACAATTTAATAAATAATGTATTTTTTAAAGAAGTATATTTAGTGCTGAGTGATATGGAGACTGATGTCTGTGATTCCCTCCCTCATGCAATGATTTGTGCTTCCATTGTTATTTCACATGTATGGTGGCCAGATTCTTAATGTACTGCTGTCTTACAGGTTCGTCTCATGCTGGTCTTGGCCCCTGTTATGTGTATTCTCTCTGGTATTGGAGTATCTCAAGTGTTATCAACTTATATGAAAAATTTAGATATCAGCCGACCAGACAAGAAGTCAAAAAAGCAACAGGACTCTACTTACCCCATTAAAAATGAAGTGAGCATCTGTGTGGGGCCAGTTGTTATTTGATTATGCTTGTGGGAGAGGTAGTTACAAAGTTGCTTAAAAAGTGAAGATGCAGAGTACTCCTTGAACATGGAGATAATGTGGGAACCAATTGGTGGTTGACAACCTTATGTCTCTGGACATTGCTGCACTTCAACTCCTAGAGTGGTATTCCAAAATCATGTAGGTAGGGATCTAACTTATTAGAAGTTGGATACCTTCCAAATTAATATTAAATTAACAGAGAGATCTTTATCAAAGTAATCACTTCTGTGTTAGCTTATTTGATAGTTGTTGTTGCTTTCCTAGGTTGCCAGTGGTATGATCCTAGTCATGGCTTTCTTCTTGATCACCTACACTTTCCACTCAACTTGGGTAACCAGTGAAGCCTATTCTTCCCCCTCCATAGTGCTGTCTGCTCGTGGTGGTGATGGCAGCAGAATCATATTCGATGACTTCAGAGAGGCTTACTACTGGCTTCGTCACAATACACCGGAGGTAAATCTGCATAGTTTATTACAATCACCATACAGTGGCTTAATGCATCTATTGAACTGCAAGGAAAGGCAGACTGGATAGTGCTTTCAAAACGGGTGTGATTTTCTGCCCTTTACAATAGCTTTTTGCTTTTATAATATTCCTGTCTAATACAAAAAGGAAGGTGTTGGCCACTATTTATATTCCTTCTCTTCAGTCACAGATTTTTTTTTTTTTTTGAGGCAGCTAACAAAAATGTATTATCTCAAGAAAAGTCAAAAGTATTGAAATAAATAAACCTGTCAACAGATTGAGTAGCAGCAAATATCAGGAATAAAATAAGAAAGGAGCCTGGTGAATGATAAGGAGAGAATGGAGCCTCAGAAACATTGTGCTGCTATCCAAAAGGGCTGTCTCTCATTGCCACCAATATTATTGAGGAATGCAAGAGCATTATGAGTAGAGCTTCTGAAAAAGGTCTTGATATTCAAACAAGTTTTCTTAATTTTTTTTATTTAGGACATCTACCTATGTTAGTTTTCTTTAAAACATTTCTTTAAAATACAGGACTATAAATTTTCCATTATGTCCTAATTGTTATGCATTCATAATGCCATTACATGAAAGGATTTGTGCAATTCCAAGGATATTGGCTAATATTCTTTTCTCTGCCAGCTGTCTGAATGTATGCTGCCTCTAAGTATCATGGTTTTGGAGGAAGAAAACCAGTTGCTTTCAGCATCACCTCCAGAATGGTTTTCTAATTAATGAAAAATAAATTACATACACAGGGAAATACGGAAAGTAAAATCAAACTAAATCTTCCACACAACTGTTATTTACAGAAAGTAATAACATTAATAAATTGCTAAACAGTTTTGAAGAACTGTACAGAAATTAAAAGTTAGCTTCTTGCCCACTAACTCACAATGTGATAGACATGATACAAAAGGAAAGAGCGGCCTGTATGAAGGAAATAAAAGCAAGCAAATTCAAAAAGTTGAAACCAGGTGATCTTTCTAATAAGAAGGAAGAAAAATTATCTGTAGGTGCTCCTTCACTACCAGTGGATGAGGTCAAACTAGTCTTTCCCTTCTCCTGATGTTCTTTGTGTGAGGCAGGAGATGCTTCTTCTTCAGCCCTGGCTTGATGGCAGAAGCTACAGTATGCTTCATTTCAGTTGTGCTGTCCTGGGCCTCTTGGAGAAATTGTAAATTTTTCAAAAACATGTTCTTTTGAAACTTAGTCCATGCAATGAAATATCATGTACCAATCCTCCAGGTCCAGGCAGAATTATTGGCATGTACATTATACCTAGTTAAAGCCCTGCCTTGTTCCTAGGTTTGCACTGTCACTAACAGACAAATTTAGGGTGCTTATTCAGAAAAAAAATATTTTTCAACATTCAGATTTTCCTTTTAACCATTGCAATTTAGTTCAAGTGCATTTAGTGTCATTTTATACGTCAGTTTTGAGAAAATGCGTTAATTGCCCTTTCATATTTCTGCTTAGGATGCAAAGGTTATGTCCTGGTGGGATTATGGGTATCAGATAACGGCCATGGCAAACCGAACAATTCTTGTGGATAACAACACATGGAATAACACCCACATTTCCCGAGTTGGTCAGGTAGGTGAATTCTCATTTTCTTTGTAGTGTTTGTAATGAATCCATGAAGTCACGTTGCATTTTCTTGGGTCCTTTGGAAATTCACTTTTTATGCCTTATATGGATCATGAAGTTGACTGAAAAGGTTTTATTCATAAATTATTGATTAATGTGTAGAGAATTTATAAGTTACTACTTCATTTTCAGGCTATGGCATCCACAGAAGAGCGAGCTTATGAGATTATGAGGGAGCTGGATGTCAGTTATGTATTGGTAATATTTGGAGGCCTCACTGGATACTCTTCGGATGGTAATCTCAGATTTCTTTTATGTAGATTCTGCAGTCCCAAAAAGAAGTTTCATTGTTCAGTGTTATACCCTTACTTCAATAACTTGCTAATATTCTCCGTTAATTTGTGGTAAGGCAGAGAGAGAATCTGCATGTGCTACAGTAAATAGAGCCCAGTAATACCCTAGTTAATTCTTGTTAATCAAGAGTGACATATAGAAATTTTCATTGCTTATGGCATGAGATTAGCTTGGCAAGATTATTCCTCTTTTAGGAACTTTGATATACAGAACTAATATTAAAAATATTTTAATAACTAATAAGTCAAAATGTCTTCACTGTGTTTTGCTCTGTTAGATTAATTTGGAAGATTATTTAATCATTTTGCTTTCTCTTCCTTAGATATCAACAAATTTTTATGGATGGTACGAATAGGAGGAAGCACAGATACTGGCAAGCACATAAAGGAGCATGATTACTACACACCAACAGGAGAATTCCGTGTGGACAGGGAGGGTTCTCCTGTGCTACTTAACTGCCTTATGTACAAGATGTGTTACTACCGTTTCGGACAAGTCTACACAGAAGCCAGTGAGTGAATTTTTTTTTTAATCTATATGCAGTCTGTGGCTCTTCAGTATTGTATCCTCTCTAACACAAGATCAGAGTATGTACCCCTATGGGATTGTGACGATGATGGTGAAATTTGCCATAAATTATATCAAATTTACTTTGCTTCTCCTTACTCCCCTTTGCACATTACACTTTAGATGGCTGTGCATTGATGAGGTGAGCTAAAAAGCAGAATAAGTTGAACTTTCCAGATATTTACTACAACTCTTCCGTTCCTAGGATGATAAAATTGATATTATGGTAATGTGAGAGAGCATCAGAGAAGCTTCTTGTAATCATATTTTTCTTATTTCTAGAGCGTCCTCCAGGTTATGACAGAGTGCGAAATGCTGAGATTGGTAACAAAGACTTTGAGCTGGATGTATTGGAAGAAGCATACACCACAGAACATTGGCTAGTTCGAATATACAAAGTAAGCAAAGAGTTAGGTCCTGTCTACTGCCTATATGTAATGGGGAGAGGAAAAACCATTTGGGTAACGCATGTCCAAGCAGGCATTTACTATATAACATCTTCCCAAAATCTCTTTGCTCAAGGCAGGAGCTCTCAATTATTTGTGCATCTGTAATTTGTGACACAAACTGTTGATAGTTATACAGAACTGAAAATTATTTAAGCTTTATCTTCCCACAAATAAATATGTACTTGGCAATTGATTCAGAAGCAAGACTGTATGAGAGAACAGGGAATAATTGTCCAGTCTATGTGGTGCATCTCTTAATTAATCAAATTTTACTGTGTTTTGAAATTTGTAGTCAAGTCCTACAGTTACGGCTTCAGACAGTAACATTCCTAGGAGTTAAGCATTCCTAAGCCCACTGAAATAAATGGGTTTCGATGCACCTAAGTTCTCATTTGGCAACCTTATCTTATGCAAAGTCTATGGAAGGGACAGGTGTCAAGAAGGAAGGGAGAATGGAGTTTGTGGACGGCAGTTAAAATGAATTGCAGGTCATTTTAGAATGAAATGCAGTTCCAACCCATGCCTGTTAGTTCATATTTCATGTTAGTGCTTATTATGCCATTTCCCATTGCTTCCTGTCACTTTAATTTTCTAAGAGGCTGTGGAGACATGCTGTGTGGTGTCATTTGTTTGTGACAAGCTGCACATGTGTGTGGGCTCTTCTAAACCTTTGATGTTAATGATTGTTAAGCCTGCCTGCTGCTACATTCTGATCTGAGAAATGAGGAACTGCATCACAATACAAAATGAAGTTAAATTGTTCTTCTTCCTTTTATGTGGTCTGAATATTGTGGATTGAATAGTGTCCTCTGGAAACAAGCTTTCCTACATTATTGAACAGAAAAAGAAGAAACAAAGCATTTGTTTATCTTGGTCCTAAACAGAAAGAACCCTTTGTTTATTGTTTGTCACTGCATACACTTTGAAGGCCTGCTTTTTAAATTAATTGGGGATGCTTCTCTTACTGGAACTGAAATGCAGAAAACTAAGGTGGTTAATTTTGTCTTAACAGGTAAAGGATTTGGATAATCGTGGATTGTCAAGAACGTAATTTGCCTTCAGGTGTACCATAATAAGCACTGATCAAGCCTTTGCCTGTGAAGCAGATGAATTTTTTTATACTGTTTGTCAGTAAGGAATTGGGATTTAAACGTCCAAGGAATTCCCGTCCTCATACATTGAATCTGTATTAAATGGAATGATTTTTATAAATACAAAAAGGCTACCAAATCCAAAATAGTAGCTTTGTGGTAGAATAATTAAAAAGGGGATGGAAAAAGAGTCCATATCTGTTTATTTCTCCGGTCCCTTCACTTGTGGTTAATGGTAGCAGTCCGAAATGAGTCTTTAAGGCAACAACTGGCATGTGTCAGCAAGAGTCACTCATCTGCCTATCTCTTGAATCCTAGCTGCCTTACTTTCCTACCTACTCTTGTGTATGTAAATGAATTGAGATGTTGGTTTGTTTCAAGTCATTTCTGAGTTATGGTGCCCCTACAGTGAACCTGTCATGGGGTTTTCTTGTCAAGATTTGTTCAGAAGGAGTATGCCTTTGCCTTCCTCTGAGGATGAGAGTGTGACTTGGCCAAGATTACCCAGCAAGTTTCCATATCTGGGGGGATTGGAACCCTGGCCTTCAGAGTTTGTAGTCCAACACCCAGACCACTACACCACGCTGGCTCTTTATTCACCATATCAAGAAGGAAACATCCCTCAGTTCACTGAAGTAATCTAAGTTTCCCT